>VUQH01018228.1:61656-77626 GCA_015106775.1 Etroplus canarensis | reverse complement strand
TTGGTAGCTGTTTAAAAAAAAAAAAAAAAAAAAAAAATCTGCTTCATGTTACATTATCCAGTTTCTCAGACATGGATTAAGATGGGGACTTAGCTAAAATAAATGTAATTAAGATCTCCTGTGAAAAAGGTTTTAGTTTAAGATGAGGCTTAATCCATGTCTGGGAAACTGGACCTTTATGTTTGTTAGTTCATCTGAAAGTGTAAGCTTAAGTTATGGTTCTCACATTGACACTGTTTGGTGACTGATAAATTATTGTGTTTGGGTGTACCCCATAATTAGGAAACGAAGAAGATTGTGGCCCCTATCAGTGACTCTCCCAAACCACCACCACAGCGTGTAACTATGACTTTCCCGGTGGTGAACTCTGCACGCTGTGTGGCTTTTGTATCAACGGGAGGAAGCAAAGCGCCCGTTTTGAAGGTAATACTTAGGGTCCTTTACTGGACATCCACATTTCAAATTATGAGTCTTAACACTCGACTATTTCCATAACAAAATAAATAAACCTGGTCTAGGACTACCCACATAAGACAAAGCAAAGACAGAACAAGGGTTGTTGGGTTAAGTTATGCGATTCAGTATTTACAATTGAAAGAAAAAATGGAGACAGTGGGAATGCTGATGGTACTAAAAATAATCCAAAGATGTGAAGAAAAGCAGATGAATATGGGTGCAAATTAATGCTTTTATTTAATTACAGCTGACAAAAAAAAAAATTAAGCACTATTTTGTGACCCACTAACCCATCAGAAATAAAGTTCATACTGTTTAGTTTTGTAATAATGTTATTGTAACATTTTTTTTCTCACAGGAAGTGCTGGAGGGTAGAGAAGGTTCAGCATTTCCAGCAGCCCGAGTTGTCCCAACCAAGGGCGAGCTGTTCTGGCTTGTTGATGACCCGGCAGCTGCCTCTTTAACTATCCAGGTAGAGAGGCTAGGCTCGGGGGCTAAACTGTAGAGCTGTCAACCTAATGAAGACAGGAAATCCACGTTATGTGAATCCATGAAGACACTAGAAAATAGTGCAGGACATTCCTATGTAGGTGAGATAGTAAGGTTGCAGAGATGAACAAAAAACTGGATGTTTGTGTGTGAGGTTTACTGTGTGTGATTGTATCAAGGGACTTTTATTAAAGTAAAGTTTAAAGAGTTCTTCCACTGAAAATGCATTTTTCTCATCGTCTTCACATTTACTGTCAGGGGTGTGTTGGGGGGAAGTGGCACCGCCCCCACTCCACCAATGCCATTGGACTAAACTACTGCTAATCTTACAATGCCTAACGACAAGCATAGATAGGTCATGCAGGAATGTATCCTAGTACACAGGGTGTTTCAAAAAGATGGATTTGAAATCACTATACATGTATGTCTGCAACCACGAACTGCCCATAAATGAAACATTTACCTCCTGAAAGGGCGGGGCATAGAGTTTTAAAAGACCACAACTAGGTACCGCTTAACCATTTGTAACTTTGTGTAATTGTCCCATGTTGCTATCAAGAAATATCTTCTTCTTCTATCAAGAAATATAGCGCATTGAAATTGGGTCCATCTTTTTGAGACACCCTGTAATTACTCAAGTATTTTACTGAAGTGCGAGTTTAATGTGCTTGTACTTTATTTAAGTATTATTATGTTATGGTACTTTCTGCTCTTACTCTACTATATTTGGGATGCAAATATAGTATTTGCTTTAAAGTAACTAAATAAAGTAAAAATAAAGTAAGTTTAGTTACCTATTTTTGCAGATTAAAATGTACCTCTGACTGCTACATTGTATTCTCCCCAAGGGATCGCCACAGTGGATTAATCCACATTGGTAACTTGGCAGAGGTTTTTAAGCCAATTGCTCTTCCTGATGCAACCCTCCATTGTGAGAGGGGCTTGTATCTCCACCTGGAATCAAACCAGGGACCTTTCACTTCTAAGGTGTATGTGTAAACCACTACACTATGGGGATGCTACCTATTTTGCAGATTATAATGCATTATTATAAATCAAGCTACTCATCAATCTATAAGTAATTAAAATTAGCATCAGCTGCAATATTAAAGTGATATACACATTAATAAATCAATAATTATGATCCAGCAATATAATGTATATGATTCTGAAAGTGCTATCTTATATGTTTACTGTTTACCTTTAAATAAATTTACATTGTACAATGTTTGCACCATTAAACTACTTAATTCGAGTCATAACTTTTGCTTATAAAGTCTGCGTGTGCGTTTTCCACTTTGTAAACAGTTATTACAAAATTATCTTTGAACTTTGCACAGCACCACTTTTCATCTAATATATCTGTAACAGGACAAGGCTACTTTTTCTACACTGATTTTTCCTCTGATTTCCCCCAACCCCTTTTTTTTTATTACTGTGCAGCATAATGCAGGTGTGAACATGTAGAAACTTCATTCTGTAATGTAGACGCTGGAAACTTGCAGCAGTCATATTTTTTCATTAAAATGCAGGGCATGTTGCATCTACCAGCTAACTTTTGAATAAAAATATGTCCATTTATTTCTTGTGCAAATAAGCCATGTTTAGTAAACATTATCTTTGGCTGTAAACTTTAATAATCCAAAAGTGAGTCAGCTTCAAAGGCAGTTAGTTAACCTGGTCAACTTATTATATCAACATAATGTAATTCCCTACTAATTAACAAGTCATTGAACTATGACGCCTGATTTCATTTGGACCCTGGGGGCCGCTTCACACTCAAGTACTTCCACATAAAGATGTGAATTGGGCTTTTGCTTTGTGTTTATGGCGTGTCCCCTTTAAGATCTAAGCACATCCCACTCTCTTAAAGCTCAACTTCTCCCTGCTCTCACATCAGGAGCTGCCGCACGCACTTTTCATCTACGATGACCGCACAAGGCAAAGAAACAGTTTTCCTATAGCTCGTAGCGAGCCATCATCCACCTACAAACTGTTATTACATTGCTTAACTTCTCGTCGCAATGCGAGGGCTCGCCGACCTCCTGGTTGTCGCGCTGCTGTCCTGCTGCGGTCCTGCTCGGGGATATTTCGCGGAGGAGCGCTGGAGCCCCGAGTCTGCTCTCCTCGCTCCCCGGGTTCTCCTCGCCCTCGTTTGCAGAAACTCCGAGCACTCTCTGCCGTATTTCCTGGGCACTATTGAGCGCCTCAACTACCCCAAGGACCGTATGGCGCTGTGGTAAGTTGGTGTTGGGAAATGTTAGACGTCGCAAGCTGCCAGCTAACAAAACAAGTGAAGATAATTCCCGTTTTGCCTTTTGGTTCGTTGTAAAACTTTTAAAAGAGGGGAATGCGTTGCTGATTGATTGGCTTATTCTGGGGAAGAGGGGAAAGGGGTGGAACCCGCAGACACTGACGGGGTAACAAAATGGCTTTGTTGGCGCGGAGTTCATTACGGGTTAAAACGTATGTTCAGCACATCTCCACCAGCAGAACTACAAGAATGAACCGCTTATATAATAAGTTGCCTGTTTGTTTTAGACAGAGGTGGGGAGCAGAGACGAGCGCGTCTACTCATCATCAGAGGAGGATTGCGCTACATTGATCTGTATACGTGGAGGGGAGGGGTCGGGACCGGATTGACCACGAGGGGAGCTGTGTTATTGGACATAAAAATCTTAACAATGTGAAATAGTGTTACATTTATGCTGCACAAACACGCAGGTGGGCGATTGACGTAAAAGCTTGAGGAGTTGAGATGGCATCCCTATAAAGAGGGGGCCCAGATGTGCGTGGACTCCATGAGTGTGGTCCTATGGGACAATGTGGGACACGTTTGTAATTCTGAGAAGCATTTGAGGGACATTTTATTTTCCCTCACTAATTAAATATGACAGTATAAATAGAAGCCCAAGTTCCTTCTTTAATTTAAATCCTGTTTATGCTAGAAAAAAATAGAACTGTTGTCGTTTCAGTGGTTGTTTTGTCTAGTTATCATTTGGGTTTCAGTGGGAAAGCATCTATCAACATCTTTTTGAGTCACAGGTTTCTTATGAGACTCACAAATTAACTGACAAAAACATGACATTAGCATAGAGTTGCCTTCCACCAAGTTTCATCCTTTTATTGTAGGCACAGTTCATTTTTTATGGTAGTTTTTCTCAGTGAACATCAGCAGAGTGACTGTGGCATTGTGGTGACTTTTAATTTATGACCTTGGGTGGCGTGTAGACGGCACAAGATGGTGACATGTTTACCAGCAGGAGACCCCATGATGGCAGCCTTTCTTCACAGCCATTCAATAAAAGCAAGACTTAAAAATGTCTCTTACAGTCTTGACATTTGAAAACTAGAGCCAGTCAAAACGTGGGACAGGGTGAAAAGGAGGGACATCTGATCGCCCTATTTTCATCATCAAACTTAACTGACCAATGCAGTCTTTTTGGCAGAAGCATTGCAATTCTGGAGGAGTCAGCTCAAACTTCTCATCATAGGGTAAATGTGCTGCGACAGTACAGCTCTGTATTGTTGTAGTAAGTAAGAAGACAAGTAAAGGCAAACCAGCGTATGATAGCTGTCGGATCCCCTCACTTAAGTAAAAAGGAGAATTAGGGCCATTTTAATAATTAAAAAAGAAGAAGGACTTTAAAAAGAAGTTTTTACATTTCGAGAATAAAGTCGAAATTTCGAGAACAAAGTTGAAATAGTATTTTGAGAAAAAAAAAGTCGAAATGTGGAGAATAAAGATGTCATTTCTATTCATGTTAGGTGTAGGTGATCACTAGCTGCCAGAGTATCCTTGCATCTGTTTGTTACCAGTTATTTCATTTTGCACAAATGCGTCCAACTCGTCGAAGTGTGTGTGGTTCTTTCTTCTGAACAGACGTAATTTGCTGCACAATCTCTTCAGTCTTTATACTTATGACCACACTGTGTTTACATGCTAAAAGAAAAATTATTTCCCTATTGCTAAAACCGACTCTGAAGTATGATTTCACTAATTCATCTACACCATGCATGTTGTAGCAGCTCCAGCAGCCGTGCACTAGACTTCACTAGAAATGACAGCTTTATTCTCCACTTTATTTTCCACTTCTTAAAACACGATTTCAACTTTTTTCTCAAAACACTATTTCAACTTTATTCTTGAAATGTAAAAACTTTTTTTTAAGTCCTTCTACTTTTTTAATTATTAAAATGGCCCTAATCCTCCTTCGTACTTAAGGGTTCAAAAGCTCAGCTTTCTTTAACTTGCCACCCATCTGTAGCTTTAAGCTTCTTCTGGCCTGCATCTACCCAAGTCCATATCTTCTTCACTTCCAAACTATCTGGGTTATTAACAGTGAGTGATTGCTTCTGTTCAGTTTTCTTGTAATTAACCAGATATATTTTTCTGACATTATATGTGTTAAAAAACACCTATTGAGGATATTTTTAATAATTCACCCTTTATAAACTTTTATAATGAAATGCAGAGGAAAACATGACATTGAACATTTTCACTGTTAAACTTTGTCTTAGTTAAGGCCAACATTAGATATTGACCCTCGGTGATAAATGATTATAGAGGTTTAAACCTAGTTCTCTCGTTCATTTTTAATCATGCTGTTTTAATGGTTAACTAAACAGATGTTTGTGTAGGCCACATTTCAGACCAAACACCTTTGCACTATATCCATCAATTATGACTATCTAAGCTGATCTTCTAGTACTTCTGCAAACTCATGTTAGAAGCAATTTAATCATCTGTCACTCAAGCTCAGGCAAAAGCTGAAGGAAGTGAGGGAGATTATACCTTAACAACATGCCACAACAGCCCACCCACACTTTTGCCCTCACCTCTTAGCAGGTGGAATGACTGTCTGGAGGGCCCGAAGAGGTGTGATCTTCATTTCCCATCTTGGTGAAACTACATCAAAGAGCTTTATATGAGGGAATCTGTTAAATTCCTATGTTGTTTGGTAGTAATATAGCTATTTTGTAAATGTGTTGTTAGTAAGCACAGTTTTGTTAAACACACATTAAATCACATCTGGAAAAAGCAAGCAACTGTGTGGTGTTATAAACACTATGAGTTGTATACATTTTGTTGGAGCCTTTTACAGCTGTTTGTAAGCTTGCCAAAACCTCAGAATCTAAAGCATTCTAACGGTAATTTAAATCTTTGGTGTAAGGCCTGCATTTCTGCTCCACTGCAGCAGCAATAGCTGAGATGGAACTGACACACACCTTTTAAATGTATGTTTAGTGTACAAGTATGCATAGGTCAAAAACTGTTTTCTTTAATAGACGTATTTGTTTTATCTGATGAAAAAGGAAAAATCTTTGTATTTGAGAGTGTGGGGAACTGAAATGACGGATGGCTAGAATGAGGGAAGAAATGCTTTAGCAAGAAACTGCAGTGTTTTCACAGATCCATGGGAGCTTTTTCAAGAGAATACGCTCAAGGGATAATCTAGTGCCAAATACAAACGCAGCTGGCTGTAGAGCAGGTATCTTGTAGCAGCAAACATTGTTGGCCTACATGGCCCAGAAATGAATGTCGTGTATGTTGTGTTGTGCTGTAGTGTCATTTCTCACTTTATTGACATGAGGCTTTTCGTCCTGCTGCAGTATTATATCAAACATGCAGGCAGTCTAACTTGGGTTCATTTGCCTCACACATAGCTTTATTCAGTTAAAATAATTTCCTTCTCTGTTATTTATGGACAAAAGTTTCACTTCTGCAATGTTGTTTTGTGATGTTGGTGTCATTTACAGTCATGTCACATCCCATGATTGTAGATAATGCAGTTACAAAAGTGAACCCAGGACTATTGTTATTTGAGTCTTGGTTTTGTCTTTCAACCATGTCTCAGCATGAACCCAGTCTGGCACTAGTGCTACATTCAACCATTGTTCAGTTGTACTTTTTTTTACTTAGGTTGTTGCTTATGTTAAATCCTCTAATGTTGAATACACTTCATTTTAATGATTTATATTTGTTTAATACTGACAGGGTGGCAACTGATCACAATGAGGACAACACCACAGCCATTCTACGAAACTGGCTTGTAAAGGTGCAGAACCTTTACCATTATGTGGAGTGGAGGCCAAAAGAGAAGCCCAGGTTGGTTACTTAATTAAAGGGGAAATTGTGTTGCACTCAAAGACCTCACAGAGCCCATAAAATCATTTGAATTAATATTGAAATATCTTTTGTAGAAATTATGCAGATGAGGATGGTCCAAAGCACTGGACAGACCTCCGTTATGAGCATGTTATGAAGCTTCGGCAGGCAGCACTGGAGTCTGCTCGTGAGATGTGGGCAGACTACTTTATGGTAGGTATACTGAACGACTCTACATTCACAAAACTTAACAGTCAAAATGGTTCCATTGTAAACAGTGAACCATAATATTTTTAGCATTCAATAATAAAAGCAAAAGAAAAGGTACAGAATCTGGTCCACCACCACAATTGTAATTAAAGAGCGACACAGAGTGTTGAAAATGTACTTAGTTATACATTTGTTTCTTATGGTTAAAGTTAATCTTTCAGTCTAGTTCATCTGGACAGTTGAACCTTAAATGCACATTTCTATTTGTGTTCCCCAGCCCAACCCACATTGTCTAGCTTAAGAGGGGTATAATTTTGAAGTGAAGTACATCCAAAATTGCAATAATTTCATGCTCTTAGTCTTACATCTGAACTTTCGCTCTTTAAAACAGAAGTGCAGTATATAGACTGTGAATTAGGGATCACTCATTTGTACCACTTCATTTATCCTTCATGACCTGTTCAGTTTTTCTTGTCAGAAAGTGTCTTTATGATGTGCTGTGCATACACTTCTGTGACTGTTAAACCATTTTTCTTTCATCTCTTGTGTAGCTGGCAGATTGTGATAACCTCCTCACCAATTCCGATGTACTCTGGAAGCTCATGAAAGAGAACAAGACGATCATCGCTCCGATGCTTGAATCTCGTGCAGCCTACTCAAACTTTTGGTGTGGAATGACCTCAGAGGTAATGTCAAGCTTATTGGGTTTGTCTGCTGGTTTATATCATGTTTTCAAAAGGTTGTTTTTGGCAAATGCTCATTAATCCCCTCTGCCAATCAACTCTACTTCTACAGGGTTACTATAAGAGGACTCCTGCCTACATTCCCATTAGGAAGCAGACACGGAAGGGCTGTTTTGCTGTTCCTATGGTACACTCCACGTTCCTAATAGATCTCAGGAAAGAGGCCTCCGTGCAGCTGGCCTTTCACCCGCCACACCCAGAATATAGCTGGGCTTTTGATGACATTATTGTATTTGCATTCTCTACTAGGATGGCAGGTATTTTGACAGTTGAACAGCTTAAATTTTAAACATTTGGCTTTTTATCCTAGGTAAAGTAACTCCAGATGAACATTTTCCATCTTCTGCTCTTTACAGATGTTCAAATGTTTGTATGTAACAAGGAAACCTATGGATACTTCCCTGTACCACTACGCTCCCACAGTACTTTGCAAGATGAAGCTGACAGCTTCTTACACTCCGTGCTGGAAGTCAACGGTAAGTGGCCTACATTCTGATTGAGAGCTTTAGTTTTGTAACCCACTCACAGTTTTCCACTGGCTTTAAGTCTTAATTCTACTTTCTGCTGCTTCATCTAATAATAACTTTCAGCATGAGTTTCTGTATACTATTTATACCATTTCTGCATCCATCTTCCCTCTGACTGTGTAGTGCGAAATGCCCCAGTGATGCCTTCAAAATACATAAGTGTTCCTAGAAAACACCCTGACAAACTGGGCTTTGATGAGGTGAGTAAAGAGTGGTGTGAAGATGGAATCTGCAAAAATGGCCAACTATCTGTTTCTGTGCTGAAATCCTCCCCCTTCTGTTGAAATCTGTAATTACACTGACTGGCTTCACTGTTGCTCTTTTTGTAGGTGTTCATGATAAACCTGCAGAGGCGGACTGACCGCAGAGAACGTATGCTTAGAGCATTGTATGAGCAGGAGATTGCTTGTAAGGTCATCAACGCTGTAGATGGAAAGTAAGTGAACTCTGTCTAATGAATGCTTTATACTTATTCAATACTGAATAAGAAGGAGCAGACAGTTGTGTTTATCTTAATGTCACATTTTTGCTTCTGTCTCTATTTCAGAGCATTGAATGTCAGTGAAATTCATGATATGGGCATTCATATGCTCCCTGGATACAGTGACCCTTATCATGGCCGTCCACTGACAAAGGGAGAGCTAGGATGCTTTCTTTCCCACTATAATGTCTGGAAAGAGGTAAACTCCAGACGCTAAGCATTTGAACCAGACAGATGGGTAACTTGCTGATGAATCTATATCTTGCTTTAGATTGTGGAGCGACGTCTGCATACGTCTTTAGTGATTGAAGACGATTTGCGCTTTGAGGTCTTCTTCAAACGTCGCTTGATGAACTTAATGAGTGAGGTAGAGAATGAAGGTCTAGATTGGGATCTTATGTAAGTTTTTACTTGCTTCATAAGCTTTATATTTTATTATTCCTACAGTTTGCAATTTATTATGAACTCGTCTTCCTGTTTTTTTGTTTTCCTTTTAGTTATATTGGTCGAAAGAGAATGCAAGTAGATCGCCCGGAGAAAGCAGTGCCAAATATACACAACTTAGTGGAGGCCGACTATTCATATTGGACACTAGGCTATATGATATCATTACAGGGTGCCGAAAAGCTTTTGAATGCTGAGCCATTAAAGAGGATTTTGCCAGTGGATGAGTTTCTTCCTATCATGTACAATAAACACCCTGTGTAAGTGTTAACCCCAGCTAGCACATACACCCAATACACCATGCATTTGAAATGTTTTTAGACCCTTTCAAGATTTCCAAATTTTGTTAAGTTTCAGACTCATAGTAAAATGTGTTCATTAATCACCACAGTGGTAGAGTTCTACACTGGTGGTTGTTTTTCTGCAACAATAACCAAGGTTTCAAGTCTGACCAAGACCTTTCATCTAGTATTTGTCTGGGAGATCATAATTTGACAGACTCTTGGTGGTTTCAGACTTATTCTGTTTGAACTTCATGGAGACCACAGTACTCTTGAGTACTGAAAGGTTTCAGATATTTTCTTCTAATCCTACCTAGAGCTGAACCTTGATGTATTCATATCATGTAGGTCCAGGAACAGTTCTCCCATCCTCGTAGCTTGGTTTTCATTCTCACAGTCACATATCAGCTCTAAACATTACATAGACTGGTGTGTGTCTAACATAGAATTTAGTCAAGTTGTAGAGCTATCTTAAGGAACACTGATATAAGTAAGATGTACACAATTTAAATGGTGAATGTTACACTAAAGGAACTAAATACTTATAGATATTTTAATAAATTTCCATTTTTATGTCAGTGTAAACATTGTGTGTAGATTAAAGAGAACTACAATATAATCCATATTAAGATCAGTCTGAAACCTAAAATAAGAAAGATATTTCTAAAGACTTCCTGAGTGCACTGTACTTTTGTTCAGGAAGTCATCTTTTTTACCTTTTCTCTTTTTTCTCTTCTTAGATCTGATTATGTGGAACAATTTGAAAGCAGGGATCTGCAGGCATTTTCCGCAGAGCCTCTCCTTGTGTATCCAACCCACTATACAGGTGACCCAGGATACATCAGTGACACTGAGACCTCCACTGTGTGGGACAATGACAAGATTCGTACAGACTGGGACAGAGCACGCTCAGGAAAAACTCATGAGCAGGCTGAGATCAGCACTGAGGCACAGAATTCAGATGTGCTCCAGTCCCCTTTGGACAGTACAGCACGGGACGAGCTATAAGAAAAACTGACCGAGAGCCTTGGAAAAATGCAAAGGTCCATCGAACATACCACGTTAGTTTTGTAATCATGTTTCATTCTTGATAAATTTGATTTTATATTACATGTGGGATGAAAGTATATGAAATGGTTTAATTTATCAGATGTGATAAGTTTAAAAGGGATCATGCAGATGTTATGTTTTCTGTTATGTGATCAGTTTGTGGTTATTACTTTATAAGGCACTAGACTTGCCATTCAGAATGGCATTTGCAGTACCCACCTCCTGTCTGTCATACAGAAATGTAACTATGTACTAGTAAAGAATGAGACTGGACTGGTACATTTCAGTTGTCCTAATTTGACACTGATGCTATGAAATGTTTCTTAGATAATTTCTCAAAAATATAAATTAATTTGGCTACAGCAACAGTGACTCTTTGTCACTGACTAAAATCAAGACATCTTAAAATCAATCTGTTCCCTTATGCAAAACATTAAAAGAGGACATTCCCTCTGATTCTTTTAGTTTTTGTTACACTTTATATTACTGTGCTTTGAATAATCATTAGGCAGTATTATAGAGGCTTGTGACAAAATTCAGAATCATAGATTTGTTTTTTGGTTATTTTTGTTTCCTTTTCATGTTTTTTTTCCACAAGTCCACAAACCAGCTCTTGGTATGGATACAAGTGAGATAAAGTACAGTATAAGCCATGATGTAACTCTGGAAGGGTTATACCACTAGCCCACATCCATATGCACATCAGCCTCTTCACTGCCTCTCTTCTGTAGATGTGGTGTTGGTACCAGTGCAAGTTCTGCTTTGTTTTTTTTTTCTGAGAATAAGCACACAATTTTAAAAGACAAAAGTTATGTATTCTTACATAATTTTATGCAGCATTGCATAGCCAAATTGGGGGTATTCTATGGGAATAAACAGATTAACCACAGCAGGCTGCTTCTGTAAATAACCTGTTTATTTCTTATGGTAGTCCTCCTCATTACCATTAACAGCCATTGTTTCAACTCTGGGACTACCAGTTTTGTGGTGGTGTGCTGCTTTGAGCATTTCAGCCCTATCACCTGTCTTTCTCCAGAACTACATGAACCTAGTTCTAGGTTAGTTACCTGCACCACATCAGTGGAAAAGAGTGGCACATCAGTTCAATTTGAATATTGAGAAATTTGGGTGTGGCAGACTTTATGAAATGTCTTTACATAAGATAAATCTGAATCATAGTACTTCTCACAGTGTAATTATTCTTTCATGGTTTTCTTAGTCATATACAAAGATCTTTGGAAAAACAGATTTCTGTGAAGTTTTGATAGGAGCTATTTGCACACAAAAAATGTTTGTGGTGCTTGTGCCAACAAAAAATAAAATGTTTCTATTTTTAAAAGGTTAAACTGCTCTCATATTCTTGTTATTAATTTTGTGTTACCATTTATTATTTAATATTGATTGTGCAACTGTAATCGTGACATTTGAATATTGTGAATAATGAATAGTAAGATTGTATGTTTTACTGTAACCTCTGTTCCAGTTCCAGTTTACTGTGAACTCATTGACACCTTCTATACTGAAAACTGCATTTGGATTTTCCCTCTTACACTTAATTCATTGCAGTCACTAAGAAACACACAGAGTAGACTTATATGTAGAACTGAGCTTTTTAGTTATTTTTTTCTTGGGATCCTTGAAAATGTTGCTCAACTCATATTTTGCTTAAGGTTTTAAGTACTCCTGGAGTTGGAGTACATTTGGTCTTAGACAGTCACAGTCTAACAGTTACTAGTCAACTGCATTTTAAACCAGGATCACATTAGCCATGATTTAATAGCATACAAATTAAGCCAAATGGCATTCCTTAAATTTTTTGAAGAATTCATTACATGTATGAAGTACCATATTTAGTAAAAAACTCAGTTTTCTTATTTATACATTAAGGAAAGGAGTTAATTTTACCTTGTATTATCATGTATTATGAAATATAGTTGTTATATTACAGCTGGACATGCTAATATTTAAGTCACATAACTATCAGAGGTCAAAAATCTTCCTTACAACTACACAAACTTATCACTGTGGCACCTTTTCACTATATATGGTTAGACCGCGTAGGTGGGGCCTCCAGTGACTGTAAGATACACTTCCTCTTCCCCTTGATGGTGAAAACACTGGCCAACCTTCACTTTACCAGAGGAAGAGATCATTTTGAGAACTTAAACAGCAGCAAGAACAGGGCTTCAATTTATGTCACTGTCTTTAAACTTCAGTGCTGATTTCCTGCCACCTCAAATGCATCGTGTTTTACTGGGTATTGTTTGACCTTTGGGGCCACATGATGTGTGAGTGCGCTTGGTAGGGTTTAACTGTTGTGGTGATAGTGCCGAAATGGAAGAAGATTTGGTGCCAAACAAGGATCCTACTCAAGCCACAGGTGAGCACAAATAATGTATTCATATGTGGTAATTTTGAAGACGTGTTGTCTCTTACTGTAGCTATCAGGTTGCCCATAATGCTTAAACGCAACACAAATCTTTTTTTTTTTTTTGTTTTTTTCAAAACTATTTTCCATTGAGACATATATTTCTTCATACTTCCAATAGATGAATATTGTTTTGATTTGTGTTACTGGAAATTTGATAACATTGGTGTAGTGTCGTTATGACATGTGTGGCACATGGCTGCATGCACAAACTGCATGCATAAGGTGCCTTTGTTAATGAGTATGTCAAAAGGTTTCTGGTGCTGTGCTGCATCCTTCTTGTTGGTGCACTTCCTGAACTCTTTTTTTAACGTTCTTGTTCTGCCTTTTTTGTGAGACTTCTGTATTTTATTCAGTAAAATAGGCCTACCACTGTTCTTCACAAGAAGTCAAGCATAGATTGTTAGCTTAAGATGTCTTTGAGACTTTTGTGGCAGTTGGTAATACTGTACAATTCACTAGACATGTATGTATGTTTTTGTAAGTTTCTTTTGAGTTTTTGCAATGTGATCTCAGCTCTAATAAACAAATGGCTTGTAGCCATTACAAATCTTGCAAGTAAAGAGCGAACAAAACAGACAAAGTTAAGTGCAATTGGACTGGGAAACTGTTCAAATTTTGCTGAAACATCTTACTTGTGTCTCACTTCTCAGTCTTGTGCTAAAACACTACTGGTGTGAAAAACAAGGACTCTTTGTGCACAATGGGACATGACACAAATTGCAAGCAGGATGTGGTTGACCAAAATGGAGGCATCTCTGAGAGAGAGATTTCTTTTTTTCATTTTTTCATTTGTTAGATCAATTGTAAATTATCTGTTTTTAACATTTTGCTATGGCAGAAGGTTAAAAATTGCAAGGGCAAAAGCTTCACTAGCAAAAAGCACCGTGTTCTGCATTATTTTTCATTTCTCATTCAGTGAATTCTGTCAGATATGATTTCATAAGTGGAACTACATTTGATTGTTTACTGGATCTTCTTTTTTGTACAGTCATGTATCTTAATGTTCATTTGCTCTTTAAGTTTACACAGAATATATTTTTTGTGTTAAAATATCATGCATTTCTGTGTCGTTTGTGTTTGATGTCCACATTTTATTCTCTTCTTTCACATAAATACATTGGTACGACAATAGCATTATTTTATGTATCCTAGCTTCTCCATTTGTCATTTCAGATGGGAAGAAGGCACGGCATAAATCTGAAACCAAGCGATACAGTGAGATCTTCCGAGATTTTGATAATCTTGATTTATCTTTAATCACTTCGTAAGTATTACAAGTTTTCACAGACAGCATTATTAATGTTCATTAAGTTTTTTATTTCATGTTCTATCTTTCATATATATATATGTTTGTATTTACTATGTTATTGTTTTAACTTTTTGAGTGTTTATGCAACATTGCAGTTTTTACATATAGGTTTATACAGTTTAATTTTCTTATCTTCCATAGCCATATATATTTGTACCTAATGGAGCATCTGGAACTTAAGCAATTTCCCCCCTGGGATTAATAAATATTCTGATACCTTGAGTATCTCTTATCTCACTGTGCTTGTTCAGTTTGATCTGAATAGAGTGACAAAGAAACAGTGATTAGTGAGCTATAATTTAAAATGATATATTGTTGGTTGAAGATAGGAAACCTAAAAGGATGAAAATATTCTAATATTTTTTGTCAGCTAATAGCAATAATACATCAGCATGAACTCAGTCACGTATGTATGATCTCTCAGCGTATTCATGCAATGCAAAATTTTAAATAAATGTTAAATCATTGTCTTTGTCAACAATGCCTCTTAACCTACTCTGATTCTGATGCAAATTTTTAAGAGACACTGATATCCCAGGATACTGTTTGTTTTTCCAAATATTGCAACATTTCTTTTAGGAGTAAATTAAAGCAGTGGCACCGTAGTGAATATAGGTAAACTTTTACAAATAAATTAACTGGACCTTGAGTTGTTCTTGAGGGACTTGTTTGTGGTGCTGAAAAGCCCTACAAGATATGCATGTTTCCTACTGTATATCTGTGTATACTTACTGTTAAGTACAGTATGTTCCTTGACAAATTTCTGTTTTATTGTGTATTTTCCTCCTAATACTTTCTTTATGTGTTCAGTTCAGGGGAGGATCTGCTGGGAGAGATTGACTCCCAGACCTTCTCAGAATCCATCTCTGCAGAAAGTGTAGAGTCCACAGAGCAACATGACGTGACTGTAAGAAATAAATATCTCTAAAAGTACTAAAAAAAACACCCAATACTTATGCTATTGTTTATGTTAAAGTTTAGCCAAGATTCTCTTTCCAAAATTACTGATTCCACTGACAACAGAAATTGCATAATTTAAGAGGAGCGACTTAGAAAATATTTATGAGTATGTTCATAATATATGATAGATATATTAATATATGAGGCAGCACAGTGGCACAGTGGCTAGAACTGTTGCCTCACAGCAAGAGGGTCTGGGTTCAAATCCAACAGCCTGCTACCCTAGGCCCTTCTGTGTGGAGTTTGCATGTTCTCCCCATGCTTGCATGGGTTCCCGCTGGGATCCCAACGTGTTGATGGTAGGCCAAATCCCACTTCAGTATGACAAGCTGGAAGTCTGAAGTGGAGGGCTACATCCTGCAGTGGCTGGAGGCAGCCTAACTAACTAACTATATTAATATATTTATTAATATATGATATATATATATATATATATATACATATATATATATATATATATATATATATTAAAAAAGTAAT
>VUQH01018228.1:49601-61636 GCA_015106775.1 Etroplus canarensis | reverse complement strand
CATTAAAAAAAAAAATATATATATATATATTTATTAAATATGATATATATATATATATATATATACATATATATATATATATATATATATATAATGACAGAGTAGTTAAGTAGAGTCTGTTTTTTTCCAGCAGTGTGAAGATGCACTTTGTCCACAGATACGTACTGAAGCCAATGAAGTGGATGGAAACCAATCAGGTATGATTGTGATTGATTGATTGTGTATGCTTGTGTAACAGAGCAGATGAAAGAGAACAAATTAGTATATTAATGTTTATGTGCTCTCTGGTGTGGGTCACTGTATGTTTGACTGATATGAACTGCAAAGGCCATCTTACATAGAATCAGTACAAGTTTTCTTTATGGCCTACTATTTTGTAGTAGTTAAGATCACTAGTTCAACCATCTGCTGACCCTAACACAGACCATCCTGTAACTAACATCCATCGTCCCATCAGATAATTAGGAGGAGCAGAAACTATTCTCTGTGACACCTAATAAATATTCTTCTTCAGCCTTTATTTATTGTCTTATGATTAGCTGTGAGTTGTAACCATCCTCCTGTAACAAGATTAGGATAAAGGGAGAGGATTGAAGCAGGAGACAGCTGCTCTCAGTTTTTATGTTAGACACAAGAGGAAAACAGTGGGGTATAAAGAAATGTCATTTTACATAGCCTAAGGAGATAAATGCAGGGGAGTTGGTGACATAAACGAGACTTACTCATAGTCTGCAGTGGAGGTTGCTGCCAAGTGCACAAACCTCAGTTTGACTACATGTCACAGCGCATTGTAAGATAAGAAATTACAGAGACACTGTCAAGAACAAGCCAATATCTAACTTATTCTTTCAACAGAGAAACTGAGAAACTCTTCTCTAGAACCCTTCCCCTCACCCTACCATAGCCCACTTGCTCTCACACACCAGGAGGTAAGCCTGAATCGATACTCCTCTAAAGCCTGTCACTCTGCAATCTGGACTTGACTGGGATAATCCTCAATCCAAGTGCTTGAGCTCCAACCCACTGATTTCTGAAAGTGCTCAGAGCACAGAAAGGAAAGGCTAGGAGAGGTCACCCTTGACACGCAACTTGGCCAAATATCTGTCATTTCTCTGGAATTGCCTGTTCTGTTTTTTGGATTTTGCTTGAAGACAGAAGTAACCCTGGTTGGATTTTTTTTCTCTAACAGTACAGCAGTATAAAATCTGTGTCTGAGTGAGGAACTTGTGAGAGTTCTTTTTTCTGGTGCAGCATGCTTGTTTGTTTAAAATTATGGAACTGTAGAATGTTAAAAGAAGTTCTTAAAGTGTATTAAACTTGGGTAAAAGAAAAATTATAGCTTTTATTTTAACAAAACTGTGCTGGATGTGGAACATTGAGAGAAAGAGGGAAATAGAAAGTAGTGTGGGGAGCTTTTGTTAGACCATGTGACTGTCACAGATACATCATCCACCCTGTGTTGGTGTGAGTCACAGAGGAAGAAGAGTGGTGGTTATATTAACGCCCTGCCTGGGTGACCACAGTAGAGCTGTAACAACATGCCGGTGGTGCTGGTATCTGCTCTCACAGCATGGCTTGTGTCTGTAGTAGACTAGAAGTGAACAGGTGTGAGAGGGAGGGGCCAGGCAAAGAGGGGAAGAGGGGAGAGGAGGGAAGTTATTTAACTAAAGCTGTTTGTTTTTGGGCCGTCCTCTCTCCAGTTACATCCCCTTTGTGTCAACTGTGAGGCATAGGACTGATTTAAGCGTTGTTGGTTTTTTTTTACCAACAAACTAAATTATATTTTAGTTTACAAGCAAGAGCTACGGAAAGTTTGCTGTAACCTTCTGGAAACCGCAGGATTATTCTGAGGAGCAGCTATGACTTGCCATATGCAATCATTGTTTCCTGTTTTGGGTTTGTGCGCATCTTTTTTTTAAAGTGGCATTTGATTTTTGGTCATCTTTATCTTGTCAGATAAGGTCTGGGAGCTTTGAGGTCACTTTAGTAAAGATTGTTTCCTTGGAGATTAGGGGCTGTTTAAGTTTTCCAGGCGAGTCAAGCTATAGTGGTCTACCTCATGGACACAGTGTGATCCCTGGGTACATCTCTAAATTTAAAGAGCCTACAGTTATGCTGATGTACTCCCTCACAGCCCAAGATGCAGACTTGGCCCTCTGTCGCTGTGAAGATGGAGTGGAGACGGCACTGCAGTATGCCAAGATGTGGTGCCGCTATGCCAAAGACCTTCTTGCCTGGTTGGAGAAGAGAATCAACTTGGGTAAGTACACATACAGCCGAGTAAAGGAAAATGTAGGGTAACATGCAAATTATTGTCATGTCATAGAGATGGTGTATTTGAATATAAACTGCAAACAGAAACAGGAATAGATGGGTTTCCTACAAAATGCAAATCAGTGGTCTCTACATTATGGAATAAAAATGTATTTTACTAGTCTTAGAAAAGTACCAACAGTTGTTGGTTTAAAGTTTTGGGTTTTATCGTATTCTGGAACAAGGTGTGACTTTACACCAGTAGTTTCCTATAAAGTTAGAGCAGGTGGGGGTTTTTTGTTTTTTCTTTTTTATAAGAAAATGTGTAATGCTGATTCAGTAGTCACTTTCTGAATGAGAGGAGGAAGACTCTGAAGAGTAGATTGTTGCTTTATATCATCCATCAAGAAAAATAATAATGCAGGAAGGTGTGAGTGTTATTTGGTGGAACACCATGTAATATTCATAGCTTACCTATATTAGCTCTCTCAAAGAGGATGTCAGTGTGTGCAGTCATCCCAGAAAGTTGCACGCTACACACAGAAAAAGGATTAAAGAGCAGATTAGCTGAAAAGAGGAGGGTAATAAAAGACACTGCGTGCCTTTGGATTTCATAGTGATTACTCTTTTATAAGCCTTCACAGGTTCCCAGTGTCCAGACAGTGATGTCAAGCATGCAAGTCTTTTGGTATTATCTAAAATACATAGCAACAGTTCCCAAACTCAAGTGTCTTAGGAGCTGAGTTAGGCAATGGTAACTGATGAGTAATGCTGGGTGAAGCTGAACCTCAAACTGATGATGACACATAGTAAAGCAATACAGCGAGTTAGCTAATAGCAACAATATGGTACCCATTGCTCAAAGAGAGCAGTTAGATCACAAAATGCTGTCGACTTAGCACTTGTATCAAGTTATTCAGGTGAGTCAGATCATATATTAAAACTAAAAGGCCAAAATTAACAAAGTTAATTTCCTGTTGCAGTTCTTGCACTGATGCAAAATACAAGCCAAAGCTATTTTTAGGCACATTAATTCCCCTGTTACAACCAAAATAGACACAGGCCAAATCTACCACAAGTTCCAGTTTATCTCCAGGAAGTTATATTAACTTTTCAGTATCAAGAGACATAGAGGCTAGGTGACAACAAGTTTTTCAACAAGTTTGACCATAGCCAAACTATAAGAACCAATTTGAGGCTACCCACCAAAAGTAATACTCAGTACAGTGGTAACATTTCAGTGGATAGTTCAATTCTGCTTTTCTTATTTAATTTTGGCATGCTGTACCATGTGTTAATTGTAAACTGAAGAAAAACTTAAAGGCAATGTTTGTTCACAGAACAAGAATTTGCAAAAAATGTAATGAAGACAGCTGAAGGGGCAAAGGCCAGTGTGACCCAACAGGTATGACTTTGTTTACTGGTTACTTGGCAAAAGATGTTTTAGTGATTGTCACATGTTACAATGAGTTACTTAAACTGGTTATTACAACGGAGTCAGTAACATTTCCCCCCTTAGCTGTATTTCCTATGTGAAAAAGCTATCTTGCCTATGCAGGAAATGATGCCATTGCAGTACATCTACACAATGGCTCTAGAACAAGACATCAAAAACAGTGTAACTGCTAGAAAGACTTCTGAACTGCTACAAAATCGATGTTACCAGGTATAGAAGTCACATATAAATACAAATACACATACAAAAATGTGATCCACTCATTCTTTTAGAGGCAGATGTGTTTAATCTAGTATTTCTGTCCCAAAGGCCTTAGCTGCAAAGAAGAATGAGATTGATAAGTGGCGCAGAGAGTTTAAAGAGCAGTGGGCAAGAGAACAAAGGAGAATGGTAAGTGAATAATGAAACATCATATTGGTTAAAGTTAAGATAAGTATATTGCGACTTTTTGGTACCTATAAAAGTCATGTTAGATGGCACATAGACACAGTAAAATTACTCATAATCATATAGTTTTGTCTAGATACCCCTTGTCCACATACTTTTATTCTTCTCACAGTTGTGTTTGTAAGTTGAGTAATCCACAATGGGTATACTTGTTTGTCCTGTATGAATAATTTTGTAAGTATGTATCTGTGTTTTGTCTGGTGTGGATGTAACCAGCATAACTGTCATTTTTTATGTTTTGTTAAAACATGTGTCAATAATAAAACAAGCTACACTGTGTTTTCCCCTCCATGTATCACCCTTTATTGTTTTCAGAATGAAGCAGTGACAGCATTTAAAAAGGCCAGGCACCAATACTTCCAGCGTTGTGATGAGCTAGAAAAGGCTAAAGCTATCTCTGCTAAAGCTGTGGATGACACAGCTGGAAGCAAAACACTAGATAAGAGGAGGAAGTCTAAGGATGAAGCCCAGACTAAGGTGAATGTCCTGTTAATACACTTTATAATCTGTGGAACTAAAGATTTTGTACAGAAAAAAGCATATTTTATCATAATGTTTGATAAAACAATGTAAAAAAAAAAAGTGCAAGAGAAAAAGAGGGAGACACACATAGATTTGTGATTGTATAGCTCCTCTCAGGTCTTCTCTCTGTCTCACACAGGTATTGGAGACAGAGATGCTGTACAGACAGTGTGTGGCTGATGCCAAAACCCACCAAGATGAGTTAGTGAAGGTCAAAGAAAGAATTATTACACACATTCGCAAGCTCATCTGTCAGGGGGACACTGTGCTCAAGGAGGTTGGTATTTTAAAAAAAAACAAGTTTTGGTATAAATACAGACTATGTGTTAGTATATAATTAATATAAGGAGTCTTGGGGAACTAGACATTTTTAGGATCATCAGCTAAGAACAGTCTAATGGTCAAAGATATGTAAAATCTCTACATGTAAGTTAATATAAGCATTTTCTTGAAAATAATAATCTACAGAAGCAGGGATTTAGGTTTTGCATACATCTGCTGTGGGTTTTTTTATATTAAAAGCATCATTTTCATATTTTATTTATTTATGTATTTTTGCATTTGGGTGATAAAAACAGATTACTAAGCAAAGCTCTCTTCTGATATTTTATATCACAACCTCCTGTTGATAAAAATTGCTGCTTTGTTTCCACATCATGTCTTCTCTCTGCATCAGGTCACAGTCAACATGTTCTACTTCCAGCGCCAGCAAACAGAGCCTGTTCCCCTTGGCTATCACAACCTGGAGGTGACATGCAGATCCCTGGAGCCCGGTGAGCCCTACCTGCTTTATATTCTCAGCAAGCGTCGCCCTGAACAGCGTCTCCAAATCTTCACCTTTCAGGAGTACATCCCTCATGGCAAAGGGTATTGTAATGTGATTAACTACTTTTTTGTGATGCCCACTTCTAAAAAAATATATACTATATTTTTAAATTATAAGGTAAATATTTATGAAGAAATGTCAGTAAGAATAAATCTATCTGCAAGTGTACCCTTGATAAAAATAGATAAATTGTTTGATATCCTCTACCCCTTTACTTATTAAATAATTGTTTCTTTTTTATTTGAAAGCAACAAAAGAAAAACCAACACTCTCAGCTCTCTGCCAGACTCTTCACTCTGGACAGATGATAGTCCTTTGCGACGACCCAATGATGGCAGTAAGGACTCTACATGATTAAACCATGACTACTGACAGACAAATTCTTCTCTTTAAGTATTAGATATTATGTTTTGATTCACTTCAGGAAAAACAGGGCACAGTGACAGTGACAGCATTGGAGGCAGTTTGGAATCCTTGTCCAGCCCTGGTAGGTACAAGCATGCATTTATGTCTGTAATGTTTCCTTCACATGCATCTCCAAAGCTTGAAGAGCTTAACATTTTCCTTTTCCCTTGTGCTGTGTTTCCACTCCATGGTTATATGTAACTGAAGCTCGGAGGCAAGGTAAAACTTTGACAGTGTCATCGGATGACCTAGACGACCGGGATGCGGTGTCAGAATCAGGTTTGTTATCCCCTAATTTGCCTTCATGAACAGAATATGCCACGAGAGTTTTTGGGGGGGCGGCTCAATTTTTTTACCTGATCCCTAATGGGCAGAAAACTTCATAAATCTGTCTTCTCCACCTCCCTGCAGAGTACACTGAACCAGTCAAAGTGCGACAGATTTCTCAAGCTGCACTATCACACCGTCTCAAGAAAATGAAAAGCAAGATGGTCAAATGCAAGCAGTGTGACAACTACATTGTTGTTAGTGGGGTTGAATGTGAAGAGGTATGTTTCCACATTAGACAATACGCTGTAACATGGACAGAGCTTTGATTTCTCTGAATTTATCAATGTAATTTGCTCTTTCCCCATTCATTCAGTGTGGCCTGGCTTTGCACAGGAAGTGTATGGAAGTGTGTCAGCTAGAATGTGAGCACAAAAAGGGAACAGTGTTCGGGGTGGACCTGTCTCTTCTGCCACGTGACAGGCCAGATGAGGTGCCCTTTGTGGTGCTTCGTTGCACATCTGAGATTGAGAGCCGTGCTCTTTCTGTCCAGGTATTATTCATCATTACACTGGCTAAAACACATTAGATGTCAAGTGTGAATAGTGATCTAATAGTCTGTTTTCTTAGGGGGTGTATCGTGTAAGTGGATCCAAGCCTCGTATTCAGAAGCTTTTCCAAGCGTTTGAAACACAAAAGGAGCAGGTGGACCTCTCGGACCTCTCACCTCATGATATCACCTCTATTCTTAAGCACTTCTTTAAGGAGGTATGAACTTCATTGCATTATTTAGGCTGATTGTAATAGGGATTTGTTTTTAAGATCTGATACACTGTTCTATTCAAAATGTTAGCCAAAAGTAAAATAAGGAAGGAAACTTGAGATCATTGTTGCACGCTTATGTTATCTTTTCCAGCTCCCTGAGCCCTTGCTAACTTTTGACCTGTACAACGATTTCATCACGGTGGGAAAGACTATTCAGCACCTGAGTGATAAGGAGACACCACCAGAGCATAGCGAGATAATGAACATTGTTGACAACCTCCAAAAGCTACTACAGAAACTTCCTCCCTATTGCTACAGCACTTTGCAGCACATAGTGTCTCACCTGCAAAAGTGAGCATGCTACAGCAACAGACCTCACTAATTACATTTGACCTATCCCTTTTGATAGATTACAGTTACTTAACTGTAAACTGGAACATTAACATTGACTTCTATGTCAAACATTTCCTGATCTTTCCTTGAATTTGTCTTTTGTTTGTTTTTACAGAGTTTCAGAGAACTATGAGAACAAGATGTCTCCCAGCAATTTGGGCATTGTTTTTGGACCAACGTTATTGCGCCCTCTAGTGTCCACTGACATGTCTATGATTGCTCTGTTGGAGACCAGCTACCAGGCTGTACTTGTTGAGTTCCTCATCACACACCATGACAAAGTATTCGGCCTGCAGCAAAGCTCCAATATACCCCCTCCCCCAGCCCCCACTGCACCTCTTCCAGACACCCCTCCTAGAGCTTCCTGTCCCCTGGATGGGGTCGTTTGTCCCAACACAGAACAAGTAACCTCCTCCAGAGAGCGTCCACGCTCAGTAGAAGTAAGTATTTCGGTGCCCTCCAACATTTGCAGCTGCTTTTTAAGCAGTCACGTGCTTTTCAGAGTTACTCGAGTTTAAAAAAGATCACCAACGGTTGCTAAGCATTCACATCATGCAGAAAGAGTTCTCACTTATCTGTCTTTTAAGAGCCTTAGCACTTGCCATCTTACCTTTGTACTTATACCATGAGGATTAACAAGATCCTCGTGGACAACTGCTGCATTTCTACTGCTCTCTGCACCCTGACTTACATGACTTTCTTTCTAGCTTTTACTTTGTGGACACTTCACTGCTCTTAAACAAAAAAATGTTATCCAGGCTGTATCCAGTGGCTTAAAAGCACAAAACTAACAATCATTAACTATTACTCGTCTCTAGGGGGATTGATACCACTTAAGCAATTCAAAAAGTCCTTCATTTGGTGCATTACATTTCTACCTTTTGAAAAATAGACTCATTGCTAGTAGTCATTGGTCCAGAGTCATAGGAATAGGAACCATTTACTGCAGTGCTGCAGGTTTAGATGTGGTCTGTAATCCACCACTCAACTTGTGTCATTCCAGCAGAGTCGAACAATCAAGAGAGAGTCAAGCGAGGGTTATATATCTGACAAGTCTTCATCCAATGAGGCAGTGGACCAGCTCAGCACTGAAGCCAATGAGAGAGCAGGTAGGCGGGGCCCAGTGATAGAGAAGTTACTCCTGACTAGAGCAGATCAACAAATTTAACAATCCACAGTGTTTATGTCCTGTGAAATTTATAGATGTTGGGGTTTTCAGTTGCCAGTACATTGAGTTATGGCTTGTGTCAGCTTGTACTTTTGCTGCTTTAGAACATATTTTAAATAATCCTTTTGGAGATCTTGCAGGCATTACTAAACAGCTCTCAAATTGTTTGCTCTATTTCTCACAGACAGGTGGTTGGTTCTAGGTTACAGTTCACAGTAGCTTATCTTTCTAAACATGAGATAGTAGGGGTGCGAAGTTCCAGAAATATCAGTTGCTTTTTTTAAAATTTATTTATATAGTTCCTCCAGTTAGACTTAGAAATGGGACATGAGACTTCCTTTTCATGTGGCACTGTAAAACTGGCTGAACCAGATTGGAGATAGTTAATTTCACTTTAAGTCAGATATCTTGGTTTGACATTTGATTTTGATATCATTTTGACAGCACACAGAGGGGCTATTCTTTGCTTGCTTTGCTCTTCCTGTGCTTCTGAGGTGCTCTCTCCTCTGGTGCTACAACAGCAGCTTCAAGGCTATTTACGTTTGTATTCCACTGTTTAAAAAATAAAAGTGGAGGTGGAGGATATTGATGGTCTGAGGAGGCATATCCATGGGGAGATGCACAGACCTCTACAGGCTAGGCAACAGCACCCTGACTGCCATTAGGTATCGGAATGGAATCATTGGATCCATTGTTAGACCCTACACTGGTCAGTGGGACCTGGGTTCCTCCTGGTGCATAACAATGCCTGGCCTCATGTAGCAAGAATATGCAGGCAGGTCCTGAAAGACGAAGGAATTGATACCATTGGCTGGCCCCCTAGTCTGACCTAAATCCAATAGGAAATCACTGGGACATTATGTTTCTGTCCATCCAACACCACTGGGTTCCATCTCATACTGTCCAGGAGCCCAGTGATGCCCTTGTCCAGATCTGGGAGGAGATCCCCAGGACACATCCATCATCTCATTAGGAGCATGCCCCGATTTTGTCAGCCATGCATACAAGCACATGGGGACCATACAAACTACTGAGTACCATTCTGAGTTGCTGCAATGAAATTTCAACAAAATGGACTAGCCTGCCACATCATTTTTTACTTTGATTCTCAGGGTGTCTCTGAATTCAGCCCTAGATTAATCGTTTCCATTTAGATCAATGATGTGGCATCATTTCATTCCTAACACATTACCCAGTCCATATCAGTATAGATATCCAACGTGAATTTTTTTCCCATTGAGATCTGATGTGTTTTCAAAGTGTTCTTTTAATTTTTTTGAGTAGTGTATAATCAATAACGGGTGTTTGAACTGCTTTACTTTCTAAATTACATGCTTGTTCTCCTTTTCCTACCCTAGTCCTGGCTATGAGAGAGGCATCGGTTGATCCTCAGGGTGAGTCGGGAGGGGAACCTACTTCTGATTTAGGGACCCAGCCACACTATCGCTTCCACAGACAACCTGTGAAGTATCACCGGCATCATAATCAAGGAATCCGACACTGTAATCCAGGTCATGTAGCCAGACAGGCTACACCTCAAGTGAGGGGTCATACAGGAAGTGCAGACAGCAGCCGCAGCTCCTCTCCAGAGCCAGGAGAACAAAGACTTTCCCAAAACATAGATCTCCACTGTGAGAGCACCCCTACGCCCCAGCAGGTCACCAGTGTCACAGAAGGTAAAATGGATGTTCCACTAAGCCCTCGTGAGGTTGTGCAGTACATGCTGGGATTGGACTCTACATTTACACCACCTCCAGCTGCAACATCATCTGATACAACACAGGCATCCTCTGAGGAGGTGACAGGAGGGTGTCAAGCTGCTCATAACATAAATCAGAGCAATAATAGACACAGTGCTGGAAGGAGTCACATTCTTTGTCAGTCACCAAAGACAATTCCTGTTGAGCAAAAAGTTACCTCACCAGCCCAGAAGATCCTATCTGGTCTAAAGCTGAGACGCAGCCACTCAGGGAAGGATGAGCAGCTCTTTGTTTGAGTAGAAATAAAAACCTGCTGACAGATCACTGGAATGCATTCACACACACCAGAGGACTTCATTAATATCATTGGAGTTGTATGTAACAACAACTGCTATATTAATGCCATTATTTTTAAAATAACCCACATTTTAAGCACAAAAGTCATCCAAGTAACTCAAAACTTAACTGTCTTTACTAACCAAAAATACTGAACTAACATTTGAAACACATCAATCAATCCTGATGCCTAGTTGGATTACCACTGTATCTTCTTTGGATTTTGGTCTATTGATAATCCATTTGTTCACTAAACAGACCATACAATAGATGTTTATATATTATTTTTTAATAACTTCTTTTATTTTTGATTGTAATGAGCAGGCGAGGTTAAGAGATGCAAACTAGCACCTACGTATCAAGGTTTTGTCCTGAACAAACTGTAATGAATGTTTGTAAAATACAGTATCAGCAACTTGTAAGATATGTCTGTTTTATATTGGTTGTGCGTGTTAAATATTTTATAGCCCCCGAATTGATTTTTGTTGTCTATAAACACGAGTCCATAAACAAAAATATGCCTTCTATGGTCTTAACGCTGGTGTTTCTTGCTTTCATGCACCTTTCCTCTTTTGGCACAAGGGGGTGGTGTTCTCTCAGTGTGAGTGAAAAGCATGCCAGACACAATAGTAAAAACGCCAATAAACCTTTTCTGTTTTACTGCAGCACTCGATGCTTGAGGATGACACTTGTTTTTACTTTAAGAGCAGCCTTTTCAACCAAACATCTGCTTCATTTTACAGTTTGATTAAAGAAAGAGGAGTGAGGCAACATTTTCTGATCTCTAGGAGGAGAAAAGTGCTATCACTTTCATTCTTCTTTGTTCTTTTGATATTTTCACACCAAAATCACGCCGTTTTAGTGTATAATACAGCAGAAATATAAATAGAGTTGCTCGTGTGGATGCGTTTGAGACGTCACCACAAGTTGTTTCACCTCAGCGGTGCCCTTTGAAGTCTCCGTCTAACCTTGAACACAAACGCAAGAGATCCTCCCCATCTGACTTATCAATAGGCTGTATTATCACTCATCTTCTCTCATCATTTTCCGCACCTTCTCCCTCCCTCCTTTTCTGTCCACCTCCTCCCTCTGCGCTTTTTTTTACGCACAAAACAAGTCAGAGCGCACACACGGCTGCCGGAGAAAACAGGAGAGACAATAGGCACTACTTCGGGTCATCATGGTATTTGGATTTTTACCGTAGGCGACATGCGCGGCGCTTTGTGAAGCACACGTGGATAAACTACAATCGCGTCCGTTCGTTTACTAGTAGAAAGTTCCCGCAGGTTTTAATGTTGCCCACCGAGATTTCAGGAGGAGTGTGTTTCACCTCAAGGTAGGTCTCCGCAACTCAAGAACAGGTTGTCAGTGAAGGCAGCCTTGTGGTTTTCAAATGACCGCGTTGCTTGGACGGATGTGTTTCTTATTCCAGCTGCTTGGGTCCAGCGTTATCTGGTGTCTTTTTTTTTTTTTTTTTTAAAATTTTTTGGGTAAAAA
>VUQH01018228.1:30067-40325 GCA_015106775.1 Etroplus canarensis | reverse complement strand
TAATCTCATATACTCCACTACAGAGCACAAAACACACACACACACACACACACACACACACACACACACACACACACACACACACACTTCCACACACATCTAAAAAATTGATACTAAACAGAATACAACTTAAAACTAAGATTGATGCATATCATTTGTTCCTTTTGCATCTGTAACCTGAATCCTCTTTTATACCTTCATTCTCAGACTTCGGTCATGTATGTGGGAATCACACACTAGTACATCTAAACCTCAGCTTATCAAACCTTGAGAGGAAACAATGCATTTTTAACTATAGGTCAGAAATCAAAATGAGTGATGGTGGTGGATCTTAGATGTGCCACACTTTCAAAGTGAAGGTTAAATTGATCCAGGTTCTTCTGGTCTTGTTTATGTACAAATGACCCAAACCTACTGCAATAAGACAAACTCCATAAGAGAGTTAGTATATCCAAACCTGTACCTGTATAAATATTAATCAGTTATGAAAGCAAGCGCAACAACTGCAATTGCTCTGAGACACATACATATTTATGGTATGATTGTATTGCAGTCCAGACAATGTTATGCTTGTCACAGCTCACAGGCAAAACAATACCAAATGACACAGCTTAGAGAGGTGAGAAAAATTCTCTTGTGCCATTTGTATGCCTATGATCCGCAATATACAAAAAGGAAAGACCTGATTATACAATTACTTACAATAAAGCACCTTCTTCTGCCTCTCTACAGTTGATCTCATAATCAGCGAGCTTGTAATTAGCCATGGCCCCTAACCCCTCCAAAATCCATGGCACTGAACATAAAGTTTGCCCACAGCCAGTTTTCCTAAAGTTTTGCACAGCACAAGCTCTCAAGGTTGATCATTACCTTCAGCCTACTGTCAGCACTTTTTTTTTTCTCTTGGCTTTAAACATAGCTATTCCTTACATTGCAGATATTTAAAAAAGAAAGAAAAATAGCTACATAAAACTCAATACAAAACAGAAAATAATCCCTTTTAACAGTCATAGCATCGACAGTTTTAATAGCAAAAGATACATTTACAGATTTACTTGCGCAGTAGAAAGTGCTGCGTGTGTGGCCTTGTTTGACTAGAAGGCATAAATCCTGTAAAGTTAACTTCACCTTTATTGTGTGACTGCTCTTTATCCGTCATGCCCGTGGTGATTTTTTGGAAGCTGCACCCTGGTCAGGCCCATGTGTGAATGATACTTCTATTAGAAGGATTATACTGATCTACTTACAGACCCCCCTCTGTGGCAGTTGCCCCAAGTTTCCTTCATTTGCCATGTTGAGTAAATTCCTACCGTGCT
This sequence comes from Etroplus canarensis, assembly GCA_015106775.1. Taxonomy (NCBI): domain Eukaryota; kingdom Metazoa; phylum Chordata; class Actinopteri; order Cichliformes; family Cichlidae; genus Etroplus; species Etroplus canarensis. The sequence goes on along the minus strand of VUQH01018228.1, from coordinate 39,009 downwards.
GTGTACACCCCTGATTAGGGAGTGTGGGACTTAACCACCAACCTCATCAATCTTATGTCAAGAAACCCTGACAATTCTGTTTTGTTGCATTTTGTTCACAGTGAAAGGAACTATTTGAGATGCTGAGAGTAAGACTGCACAAAGCGGAGTGATGATTGTACTCTTTTGTGGCATACATGTTTGATACCACATATTATGATTGACATGTGGGTTATTGCAGCAATTTTACAGTGGATGCATCTTTCTAAAATGCAATGTAATGTTATTGTAACACAGTAATTTGAGAAACATTTAGTCAAACACAAGGCCCCGTCACAATAGTCTGTGTAGGGTTGCTTATAGGAGTACTTGTGTTTGCTTTATGATGTTAAGTTAGCGACACTGTCATTTGGGGAATTTGGGGAGCGTTTGGCAGATGGATTGAGAAAGATTAGCTGTAGCAGCTGCGTTTGGGACAGAATCACAGATTAGGAGCTCTAATGTGCAGACCTGGCTCCTTCTTTACTCTCCAGATTTGGGCAGCAACACCTTCCTATCACTCAGTCAGGGAGCGTCAACACTTCATCCCTTCTTCCCCACTTCCCTCCCTCCCCATCCTCCATTCCTCCTTAACAGGGTTTGTGTTTTGTTGTGGTGCTATTTCTGTATCCATCAAACTTTATCTGTTTTACATTTATGCTCTGGCTTCCTGGTAACTTTACCTACTGAAGAGTTCTGATGATGATCCAGTTCATGTATAATCTTTTGTGATCATAGGTGTTTTGCACCACAAACATGATGATGGGTGATGGTATGGTGAATGGTGGTAACTATCCAAGATTAGACTAGGTACACTGATACTCGGTGGGTGAGTGTTTGCAAATGTTTGTGTGCATGCCCGTACGTGAGCATGTACTGGTGTGTGTGTGTGTGTGTGTGTGTGCGTCTGTTTTAGTGTGCATAAGTGAGAGGAGAGAGATTAACCCCATGCTATCCCCAATCCCTGGTTATGAGTTTACAGCGTCTGTCTGGCCATCTCACTGTTTAAACAACAATCTAATTAATCCTGTCTTTATTAGTTTCAGTGAACTGGGGAGGCAGGCTGGGAGGGCATGAGGGAGAACTGGGAATGCTGGCAGAAAATACTGAAGAAGGAGGGGGAGGAAACCAAGTGCAAGAGCAAGGATTTGAGAGGAATTTAATGGCAGAGATTTAGGCCCTGTGAATGGAAGTAGGGATGTGCAGGAGAGAAATTAAAGGGTTGTAACTTAACACAGGAGGAGAGAAGGAGGAACAAAAGAAGAAAGTGGTCATGGGAAAAAGTAATAGACCTAAGAAAGACTGTTTTAAGCTTTATTCGTTGAGTTAAAGTACTAAATCTAAAGTACTTTAGATTGTGGGCAGTATATGGAAAGACTGGATTTTACTTCATCAAAGAGATCTTAACATTTAAGGGTTTAAAAGGGGGAAAGACTCACAACAAACAGATCCCCTATAAAAAGCTTACTACTGCCACCTACTGCCATAATGTTGAAAAGGAAAAAAACAATATAAAACAGACTACTGTAACCCATCTTAACAGATGTTCACCTTGTTGCACTGTGAATTGGGTAATGCTTATACGACCTTTAATTAAGAGACTATGCTAATCTCCAGAATCATTGGAGCTGAGGGTAAATGCGTCAGAGCTTCTTGTTTGTACCTCCATCTTTAATTAACTCACTCCTTATTCTAAGCTTCTAGACTTTTATCCTGCCATGTCTTTTTTTAGTTTATGCAGGTATCCATAAACATATAAGCCAATGTGTGTATGTATCTGTGCCCCTGCAGGTTGTTTGTAAGAAAATGCAGTGCCTGCCTGCAAGTCATTGGACGTTCTGAGCTGATAATGCGTGTGCTAGGCCAGGTGTACCACCTGGGCTGCTTCAGCTGCTGTGAGTGTGAACGCCGACTGCAGAGAGGTGATGAGTTTGTGCTGAAAGAAGGCCAGCTGCTCTGCCGCATGGACTATGAAAAGGAGAGGGAAATGCTGGCTGCTATTAGCCCCACACCAACTGAATCAGGTAAAGCAGATTTCTTTTGAGGGCCATAATGGATGTTTAAAGTTACTTTTCTTGGGACAATGATTATTCTTTTATATTCATGCATTTAGTCATTCCTAATAATTTTCTTCCACTTCAAATCAGCAGCATCTTAAGGGAAAATTCAGATTTAAGGCAAAGAGGGTTTAAATCTCAAGGTTTTTCCAAAGTCCAGCGACATGAAATGCGTAGACAATACCAAGGCTATTATTGACCAGTGTTATGTATTACACAACTGCGAGCCCAAATAGCATTATAATGCCAAAAGTCTTAAATGGCTACAAACATGCAACAATAATAATATTTCCACTTAATATGAAAGTGCATTTACTGAATTTCAAATAGTGCTACTTCTATTTAGAAGGGTTTGGATTTCTTATTAGTTAGGATAGTTTTCAAAGTTGGCACTGGACACCCTAGTTTTATTTGCCCAAATCTTATTACTAGCTAATAAAACAGATATCACAGCCACAGGGTGTTCATCTGATTATTCTGCTTTCTGCTTACTTGTTCAGTAAAAAGTGAGGATGAGGACGGTGGAGGAGGCTCTGGTGGGGGGAAAGGTGGCGATGAAGGCAAGGAGCACAAGCGTTCAAAACGACCACGTACCATCTTGACCACACAGCAGCGGCGCGCTTTCAAGGCTTCCTTTGAAGTCTCAGCCAAGCCATGCCGCAAGGTGCGTGGATCAGCTTGTTTTCTCAGTATGCCGCATGATATTCCTCTTCTTCCAAACTTTATCACTGATGGGTCTGGCTGTTCATCTGTAACTATGCTGTATTTGACACTACAAAAATTTGATTTTAAAAACAATATAAAAACTCTAACCTGTAGGTGAGAGAGACACTGGCTGCAGAAACTGGGCTGACAGTACGTGTTGTGCAGGTGTGGTTTCAAAACCAGAGAGCCAAGGTAAGACTATATATTTCCTGAAGACATGTTCTGTTTAACAAGTAAGCATGCAGAGAAAATTCATACAGTGTGTGCTTTTGTGTACCAGATGAAAAAGATAGCTCGCCGGCAGCAACAGCAGCAGCAGCAGCAGCAGCAGGAACAAGAGCAGCTGGGAGGCAGCAGGAGGGGGCCGAGCAGAGGGGGCCGCCAAAGCAACGACGACAGCGAGGGTAAGAGCTCTGAACACAAGCACAAGATCAACCAAAAAAAGGAAGGAAGGAAGGTGTGTTTAAAATATTTGCTTTGCTTTCTTTACATAGATGGATCTAGTACCCATGGCATGGATGGGATGTTGGGATATCCATCTCTGCCACGTCAGCAGCTTCTTGCTCTGGACCCCAACATCTACGGTGGAGAGCCATTTCGACATGGGCTTACACCACCTCAGTTAAACAGCGAGCAGCTCCACTCCTATGGTATGATAGGAAGACAAAGCTAAAAGTTAAAATATATTGTCCCACTTTTATTACAGAGAAACGTTTGCTTCTATTTTTTCTTTGTTTTAAACAAATGTAATTTTTTTCTGCTGCAGACTCAGAGACAGTGTTCCATGATCTGGACAGTGATGGAAGCCTTGGTCACCTTGGTGACTGCCTCCTAGCAACAGGGGATGGCAGTCTCCTGACAGGGCGAGTGGGAAATCCCATCGACCGTCTCTACTCCATGCAGAACTCTTATTTCACCTCCTGACCCTTATAAAAGGTCACTCTTCCCCCTCCTGTTTCACCTTTCACCTCAGAGATGCAGCTAATGGAGTCTGTCCATCAATATGCCTGTGGGACCATTCTCCATGAAAAACCCTACAGCCAAACACACTTATGAGCTTTTATCACAGGCTAACATCATCACAAGTTAGACAGAATCATAATATCAATTTGCAGCAGATTAGCTTAGTGCTCCCACAGCTTTCCTAGATAAGAATCACATGCTGGAAATACACTGTAAGTGTCCAAGCTAAAGGACCTCAGTTTATTCTGTTGTATTTATGTAACGTTTAATGAAATACATTTCATGGCACTTTCCAACAAAAATTAGGACACTTATCATACCTATCAATATATATATATCCTGAATTACAGACAATAATTGGTTGTTGAAAGTGAATTCATCAATCAAGTCACATGTGATTAGGAGTCTTGGCAGGTCTGATGGGCAGCTGAGGATTTAAAATAAATCAGTATGTTCATTAATTTTTTTGTTTGTTTTGCCAGGACTAGTGATTAATTATTGTGTGAATGACTAAAGCGCATAAGTTATTGTATAAGGACTGGAGTACAATTTTGCTCTCAGGTTGGTGTGTATGTTTAAGAAACCTGAGCCACAACTCAGGATATTGTGCTGGAAAGGATGACAGTTTAACTTGCCCAATGACTTCAAGGACAGAGATTGCAAAGCAAAAGAAACAATGTGAAAAATTGTTTCAAATTATATCCTTAGTTTTTCATAATGCATGACTAGTAAAATATGGACCAAAAAAATCCCTTTTTAGCATTTAGCTTATGGATAACACTACAGGGTTATTTGAAGAGCCTTATGCGGAAACAGGGTTGTTTAAGTGGTTATTGTTTTAGCTTTCCTTTCTCATTTATAATGCAATCACTCAAACACAGTGCAGTAAATTGCAACCCTTAGGTATTTAATTCCCCAAATTAAGGATATTGGGTACATAAAGGTACTCCAAATGTAAATGTGTGTATGACTGTGTTATAATTAACTGTTGTAGTCACTAACTGTAATAATTTCCTTCTCAAAAGGTCACATTAGGTAGGTATTTTGTATCTTCTTATGTGATAATCAGCAAATATTTAAACTGTAGCATGATATTTATGTGCCACAAGTAGGTATGAAGAAATAGTCTCCAAATTCAAGATGGATAGCAAGTGTCACAGAAGGCATCAGGATAAGAATCACAAAGTGGTGCAGAATAAAATAGGATTAGGGTGAAACTCATTTCATTTAGAAGCCAGTAATTGGCTACAGCCTGTGACATTCCTTCATGATGTTATGTTTGACTCTGATAACTGACTCATGGTGTTTTTAAAGTGATAATATTGTGAATGTAACTTATTTGTGCAGTAGATGAGTTCTTATATTACTTTTTGAATCAGTGACTGCCAGGTGGTGTGCTTTGAATGTAATGTTACCATATCTTCAATACAATCTGCGGTTTTGTCTTTGAAGTACACTTGGCTTATTTGTCCTAAATACAATAAATAATGATGCATTTATCACTTGCTCAAATGGTATGACCAAAGATACGCTTTAAAGGAAAGGAATCTGTTTCCCCTGAATTACTTCACTCAAAACTTTAATAACTGACCCAGAAAATATCTGTTCTGCTTAGTGGTCACAGTGTTCATAACTCAACATCCTCCCTCTGTCTCTTTCAGTAGTCCTGCTGATTAGAGCTGCACAGCCTTCTTCTTTTTTCCCAGACTCCCTATTGCTCAGTCACTGAGTAGCCAGGAGAGTTTGTGTGGGAGCAATACATTCTAGTTTAATATTTGACTCTGACTCAGACCTGGAGAGGGCAAGGGTAGGAGTGATAAGCAAAAGAAAGTAACAATGGAGGATGACAACACCAGATGAGTATTAGAAGTCTAGGGTCATTCAATAAAAACAATACAGACCTGACTTTCTCGCATACAGGGAAGTATAAAAATTTATTTTTAAATGACATAGCATTTACATGACAAGTTAGACAATGACAGAGGAATTAAGTATTTTAAAAACCCACAGTGCTTTAGCATCAATTGCCATTTCTTAATTTACAGTTACAGTGAACCACACGAAGAACACAGATATTGCTTCAGTCATTGTACATACAGCAATGTGGCTGGGATACATTTGAAACCAGCCCACCTGTGGTGCTGTAGCAATAGGTATTATCTGGTACAGGAGAACATCTCAATGTTATGATGATTGAGGTACAGGATTTGTAGCTGAAAAAAAGGAATAGATAAATGTGCTATTATATTAGGATGCCTGGTAGATGTGTGAAAAACTAGCATGCACAAACCAGTTTCATAAAATCGGAATACTTTATTGATCCCAGGGGGTTGCATTTTTTTTTCAAATTTAGAATACTTCAAAAAGAATGTGTTAAAAGTACATGTGCATAGCCAATTCTGTTAAGGACTTACCCACTCCGCTGAGGTCCACTGTCTCTGCACAGCCCAGAAAGCGAGCCACATGCGGTGAACAGGAGGTAGGTTTGTCTTGGTTTTCTTTTAGGCAGCGCTCAAACTCCACAAACTCCTTGGAACAGTCCAGCCTGATCTTCTGGATCACCGGGCTTTACACATTCAGGGGTTAGATTCAAATATGCTTCAAAAATGTTTATATGAGGGTGATAGAATCACATGGGTTGGAATGAGGCAGCAAATAAACTGACTTACTGTGATGATGTACACTGTGAAACCTTCATCTTCAGCTCATGACACTTTTGCTGCCACGTTGATGGGTTGGAGGCCACACATGACCCATATGCCTCCATTTCTTTATGGCAATACTTTGCAGTTATATCCATAGCAGCCTGCCTGAAACGTGAAAGATATAAGCAAACGAGTGAGTGAGTGAGTGAGCACAGATAAGTCCCATTAGCCATTAGTGCCAAGGTTATTATAGTTAACTAAAACTAAACTAAAAACTTAATCTAAGAGAGAAAAAATGTTTTAGTTAACTGAAATAAATATAAAAATTGGACTTTTGATAAAAATTAAAACTAGCTAAAATGAAATTGTGCCCAAAAAACAAACTAAAATAAAAATATACAGGAAATGTTCTTAGTTTGAGTTCTGTCAATTTTGTCAAATTGGGGAAGACAAACTGTCTGCTGAGGCTTTGGGACCTCTGTTTATGGACAACGAGGATGTCTTCATGATTGAGAGTCAACTGCCTTCACAAAGCATTGTTTAATTTCTAATCTGAACATCCTAAATCTTCTCCTGGCAGACACCCTCGATATTACAGTAATAAACAAAACTAAAACCAACACTGAAGCTAATATAAACTCAACTAAAACGAAACATTTGCAAACAAGAACTCAACTGAGACAAACAAACCCACTCTGCAAATAACTAAAATCGAAAAAAAGTCAAAACAAAGTTTAAAAAATTAATAAAATGAAAGTAGGAAACTATAGTAGCTCTGATGTGTGGAGCAAAATGAACACGTTTTGTGAAGGGCGCAATGTGCTACAACGTAGCAAATACCTTCATTTCTATCTATTTACTTTTATCAAGAAAACAAACCTTATACACTGGGTAAGTGATTCAGAATTCTTACATGTTGCTGTTTTATGGTGTCTCAAACGAGGAAGCTCGTCTGCCAAGGTTATACTGCCACTACTTCAGCATGTAGAACCATGTCTGTGAAGTAACAGCAGTGCGCACGCCCATTGCTATCTCATTGGCTGAAATAAAGCCACGTGAAACACTTCTTCGATGTCATTGGTACATGTTTACGTCAGTCACACACTCCGGCTACGCCTCTACAATCAAGGTACTTTTGTTAAAGGGGCCGCTACTTGCTCAATTAGTTGAAGTATTAAACGGCAAATGAAGCCTGCATTTAGCCAGATAAACCTCTTTATTCACAGCGGATCGCATGCTTAATCTAAACAGCATGTTTTAGATGTGTACAAGACACAAACATGTTTAATTCTTTTGGTTCAATCGTGTTGTGCCAGCTAGAACATTACGTGTCTTTACGTGTTACGTATGCGGAAGATACGGTCAGGGAAAGCGATTGAGTTAAACGGGCTCCGAAGGCAGAGCCGCGTACCGCTCCGTGTGTAGAATCGTATTTTTACAGGCTATAGCACGACGGGGTGGTGGTGGATGATAGAGGGGGGCAGAGGGGTGAGCACGGTACAATGAACGACACCAAGAAAGACGGGAGTATGGATGCAGACGGAATCCGGGGACCGGGTGAGCTGCGAATGGCTCCCTCTGCGAACCACAACCAGCATGACAGCGGCACCGGGGATGAGCTGGTGAGCTCGGTGACGCTGTACAGGCGAAGGCCCCGGTTCCTACATGGCACCGTCCTCCCGTTTTTGGCTGTTCTGTACCCGGGCTGGCTGTACATATGGTTAGGAGTGTACGGAGCCTCAGAGTATCCGGAGGCAGGCCTCTTGGCGTTAGCCGCTATCGGGATCGCGCACGTCCTGACAGCACTCTCTGGTTATTGGTCCGTGCACGCGCACTGTTGGCTCACTTGTTCTAAGGTAAACACAAGTCCTCACAAATGTACTATAACAGCCTGCTGATGTCCCGATAGACCACATTGTTTTGCTTTTCTCCTTTTCACATGGATGTCAAAAGTCAGGGACAACATGAGCCTAAGTCCAGGAACAGACTGGGTGTCTTGTTCAAAACCACTATAGAATGATATTAGGACTGTGCTGATTTCAGTCACACAAATGACCAAACTCTAACCTAGGGTGACCAGATCCCAACAAGTCAAAAGTGTGGCAAAGAGATTATTTTTGCAAGAGCAATGTGGGACACAGCATGCAGTGTATGGCTCAGGGGTGCTTTGTGACAGAAAGATAGCAGCAAGAGTGAAAGGGAAGATTTACAAGACTGTAGTTAGACCTGCTGTGATGTATGGTTTGGAGACAGTGGTACTGGTAAAGACAGGAGTCGGAGCTGGAAGTGGCAGAGTTGAAGATGCTGAGAGTTTTGCTGGGACTGACCAGGATGGAGAGGATTATAAGTGAGTACATCAAAGGGACAGTCAGGTTAAGATGGTTTGGATGTGTGCAGAGGAGGGATAGTGGATGTATTGGACAAAGGCTATTGAAGATGGAGCTGCCAGGTAGGAGGAAAAGTGGAAGACCACAGAGAAGATTCATGGATGTAGTGAAGGAGGACATGCAGAGGGTTGGTGTGAAAGAAAAAGGATCCAAGGGATAGGGTAAGA
>VUQH01018228.1:9766-30047 GCA_015106775.1 Etroplus canarensis | reverse complement strand
TTGAAGATGGAGCTGCCAGGTAGGAGGAAAAGTGGAAGACCACAGAGAAGATTCATGGATGTAGTGAAGGAGGACATGCAGAGGGTTGGTGAGATGAAGTCAGATGATCTGCTGTGGCAACACCTACAGGAGCAGTCAAAAGAAGAAAGAGAAAAAGAATACATCATGTGCACTTGGCTTTTAAAAATAGCACACAATAGACTTCACAGGTTTAGTTTTACTGTTCTCATGTGAAAGTCTGCTTATATTCACATATTGCCTGTCTGTTATAAAGAAACAATAAATTAAACTAAGGGTGAGCCCAGGACTGTATATTCAAAGAACAAAAGTAATATATTTAGATCAAGGTACTTCCTTAGACATTACAAGTGATTATGTACACTCTAGCCATTCTTAACTAAAAGAGAGTTACCCTCAATGGTTCCTGCTCTTATACTTGGGTTATCCTTCTTACATTTTCTTAAGGAACAGATGTGAATATATGGCATGACTTGGCTTTCAAACACCATAAAAATTAAGTTTTTTAAAAATTGTTTCTTGCAGAACAATATACTGTAGAACAATGATGTACTGAAAAGTAATTATTCACTTAAAGTTTTCCAATCCATTCTCCCAACACCCAATGCAAAATTTTATTCAATAAAATATCAAATAAACTAGATAAATCAAACCGCAGTAATACAAGTTATTAATAAAAGGGAACAAAACCTCAAGCAGATCTTGTGAGTTTTGTCACTCCAACAACTGCGAACAAGCTCACACAGACTATGAACTTCCAGCAGCCTGGAAATCATCTAACTGAAACTACGACTACTGCTTTTCTACAACCACGTTAAATGTTCTTGAAATCTCTGAATTCTCACATTTTCTTTTTGATATTTATCATCTCCTGTGCAAAACCTTTAACTTTGGTATGACTCCTAGGGCATAGTGTCAGGTTATAAGTTGGCTGCTGCATTTAACCACATGTGTGCACAGTTTGACTCACAACAATTGGAGCTCCTGGGGAGACAGCCCTCCCTGCCTTCGTAAGAGCCAGACTTTAGAAAACTATCTGTCATTCAGTGTGGATATTTGAGCGGTACAGAACCAATCAAAATGCGGGACATTGTCTCATGTCGGACATGGAAAATTAGATGAAAATGCTGTGCAGTCCTGCACAAAGTGGGTTTGTCTGGTCACCCTACTCTTACACTAGGTTTGAATCAACGTTAACTATTCTTTCAAAAACATTTTAAATCTTCACAAAAACATGTTTTAAGAATACTGTGAGACTTTGGGATGTTATCTGCAAAGTTACTTTATTTTCAAACAGATCCAGAAAATGTACGCCAAGACAGGTGTTAAAACTTATGAGACTTTATTTTAATTTACACTCATTTCAAGCAAATTTTTGCAATTGAGGACTTTTACATAAACTAAGTTTATAAGGAAAAAATTCATGAGTTGATAGTGGGAATGACACTTAAGTATCAACAACTGGTGCCTCAGTTTGGGCCTTTTATGGGTGACTACACACATAAACTCAGTCAGTCTGTGAACAGAAAAGCAATTAACCCCATTACCCCATTTGACAGTAATCTTATTATTTTTAACCATTCTTCTTCTTCTTTCAGCTGCTCCCGTTAGGGGTCGCCACAGCAAATTATCTGCCTAGATCTCACTATCACTTGCATCCTCTTCCCTCTCACCGACCCTCTGCATGTCCTGCTTCACTACATCCATCAGTCTTCTCTGTGGTCTTCCTCTTCTCGTCCTGCCTGGCAGCTCCATCTTCAACATCCTTTGTCCAATATATCCACTATACCTCCTCTGAACATGTCCAAACCATCTCAGCCTTGCTTCTCTGACTTTGTCTCCAGCCACCTCCAGCACTGACTCCTGTCTTTTCATCAGTGCCACCATCTCCAAACCATACATCATAGCAGGTCTCATTACTGTGTTGTAAACCTCTCCTTTCACTCTTGCTGCTATCCTTCTGTCACAAAGCACCCCTGACACTCGTGTCCTCCCTCTCCACCCTGCCTGTACTCTCTCCTTCACCTGTCTTGTGCTCTGTCAGTTGCTTTGGACGGTTTATTGTAACCACTAATTGACAAAACTGTTTTAAAATCTTTTTAAAGTGCTAATGATTTTTATTTAGCTGTCATTAAAACCTAATTTGGAGCTCCAGAAATGCATGAAAAACCTTTTCATTTATAATTAACCCGGTGCTTGGCACTTTTGTGTGTTTTCTCAGTAGGCAGTTGCATAAGAATACAGTGCACTTGCAAAATTTGATTTGTATCAGTAATGTAATCAAGTTCAATTTTGCAGTTAAAGTACACTGCCCGGCCAAAAAAAAGTCGCCACCTGGATGAAGTGATGCACCCATCATGCCTAGTGCCTACTGTACAAGCCTGTGGGGGCCTCTGGGGTTGCTACAGTTGGTCAGGTCTAGGTTCAGCAACAGTATGTGCTCAAAGAATGAGGTCAGCTGACTACCTGAATATACTGAATGACCAGGTTATTCCATCAGTGGATTTTTTCTTCACTGATGGCACGAGCATGGTGAAACATTAATGCAACACTGGATGGAAATAAATCTTGTGACATTGCAGAAGCTTATCGAAACAATGCCACAGCGAATGCGTGCCGTAATCAAAGCTAAAGGCGGTCCAACGAAATATTAGTGTGTGACCTTTTTTTTTGGTGGCGACTTTTTTTTTTGGCCGGGCAGTGTATATATTCATGTTGGCTGTATGTCAGGACATGTCTTATTTGAGAGGGGCAAAGGCACACAGCTATACCAAAAGTAACCTGACCTGTCCAAATTGTGTGAATTTCTCACTTTCTATACTTCTTTCTATATACAGGAACCAGACCCTGAAAAGGCTACGCTTGCAAAGGTTATGCCGACTCCCAACAACGGTTCTGCTGAGCTTGTAGCACTACAGAGAGACCAGGTCAGTTTACATAATTTACTATTGCTATGCCCCCAGTTGTACAATCTGAAGCATGGTCACTGCTGACAGAGTCTAAGATTTTGACACATCACTGGTTCCTACCAGGGCCCTATTCCAGGTTTTTCTAAAATTCTGAATTTGTTGACCCCGAGATGAGGGAAGCTGTGGGTTTTCTGTTCCAGAAAGAGTCAACTTAAACTCTGAGTCAGTTACTAGGGTAGCAAACTTTGTGAACCTATAGTGCTTGATAGCAGGTTTTCTTCAACAAACTTTGAGTTTCTCTTTAATTCCTTTTCTCCTGCTCCACCTGAACCAGCTGACTGACACTCCTTCATTTCCTCATTCATAAAGTCACGATCAGAACAGATAACACAGTGCATTATTCTGCACAAGTTTGTGTTTTATAAACACTGAAAGTCTTGTTAGACATTAGTTTGCTATTTTTGTACTTAATATGAGCACTGTTTTAATCAATTAGTCATCAATGTAAAGATGGATACAACAAGTACATCACAAATTTCTTTAGGCTTCATCTTTTTAACACCGTGACTCTGTGGACAGTATGACAGCTTTCAGTCAGTTGCTCTGAAACATTTACTGTACAATGCTGTAGCAATCACTGTTTACATAAAACTTATCAAAAACTTATCAATATAGACACATAACACACTGATCAATGATCAGTCATTTGTCGTGTGGTAATTATTCACACTGCTGGAAAACTGTCACAGTTGGGATTTTGAAGATGTGAATATTTAAGTGAATGTGAGGCTGAAATGACTTCAGGATTCTGAAACTGGACTAAATGTATTTTAAAGTGAGTTTTTAAAGCAGATTGCAGAAAGTCTGGCTATATTCTGATGACATCTCGTATTTAAATATGTTCACACATTGAAACAAGAGTGGCATTTTGAAAGGTACAGCATCTGAAAATTCTAATCCTGAACGTCAATATATTTTTCACTGAAACGCACGTAATATCAGCCCAACTGGGTCTGTCTGTAATCACAGGTCCATTAGTAAACTGTATCTTTTCTGTTTGATGCGTATTGCTGTATGCAGTTGGTATCAGCTATATTTTGTCCCTGTTAAGTTAGATTTATAAATCAAATGTAAAATTAGTACAATTAGACGTGATTCATCTATAGTTTCTACTGCCATCAATTGGTAAATCAGTGTGATACACATGATTCAGTAAAATAATGTCCTGCTAGAACACAGGAGTGTTGAATACTTAAAATAGACCCTTAAATGTCAATGTAGATATTCCCTTAAAAATCTGAAATGATTTATCATCAGGTCCTTTAAAATGTATTATTTAATGAACTTGCCTTCAATTTCATCTTTATAATAGATTAGAAATGTGTTTTTATTTCAATAGCAAGGTCTTTCATTCTTAAGTTAGCACAAGTTTTTGACTGATATTGTATTACCAATGTGGATTAATCTGCTGTGGCGACCCTTGGGGAGAATACAAAGGAGCAGCTAAAGTTATATATATACTGCTCAAAATAATTAAGAGAGCAATTGAACAAGTTGTAACTTTGATATGTGGTGTGAGTTTAAACCCAGTCCTCAGAGGTTAATGGTTTTGGTTTTCCTTTAGTATTTTTACACAGTATTTGTCAGTAAAGATTCTTAACTTGATTATATCATGTATAAAGATCTGATGTGATGTGATGTGATTAAAGTGTTCCCTTATTCTGATTTTTGAACAGTATATTAATGAAAATGCAAGTTGGGTAATCACAGACAAATGTTATACTATCTATGATGATGACTGAGTAGGCTAAGCTGATTAAAATAACTCTTTTCTCCCCTCCTGTTCTTCATGATAAACTTAACAATCCACACTGACACATTCATATTCCTTTATCTGCTGAATTAAAATGGAGGCTCTGTTCTTTATTTACCCGTTGCCATGGTGAATCCTGGTGTCGAGGCTCCATTGATGTTGGCTTTCTATCTTTATGCACAATCATAGAAAAAAGCACTGGTATATTTTTTTCTATAAAGCAATACTTGGTAAACTTTCAGCATACCTTTGTTCTCTTCTCTTTCACTGTTCTTGGGGGAGTCAGCTATGCTCTTCTAAGTGATTGCTCTCTGATATTCCCTGGATCTTGATGGAGTTTGGAAAAAAGCCTTTTCCGTATTATGCTGCATGGCCATGGAATAATCTTCAGAAAGTTATCAAGCTAGAAACAGCTGTTCCACTGGAAAATTTTAAGAATGCCATACAGAATGTAGTGGAGGAGACATGTAGTTATTTTTCTTCAGTGATTGTTTTAGTATTCTATGGTTATTTTAAACCTATTTAATGTGTTTTTATTTTGAGTAAGTTGTATTCTCTTGTTTAATGTTTTGTATTGTATTCGTGTGACTGATTTGCTCTCTTGCTCAGGGCACCCTTGTGAAAGATGTTAAAATAAAATTTAAATAAAAATAAATACATTTAAAAAACATGATCTTAACTCAAAGTAAACAGACTCAGAGCTGACAGAACTAATTCTGATCAACCTTTATGGAACCGGAAGCAGAGTTGCCCATCACTAATCAACTCAGAGTTTGTTGAACATGTTTCCTGGAATTGGGACTGGTTGTTTAAAATTATCACATTAGCTTTGTCATTCTCTCATTATTGCTGCTTATATTTGTTTATATTTGTCCTTCTGGGCAAGTTTTTGTTTTTACTTAAGGCAAAAAACAATAATTTAAACAACTTATAGGCTGTAACATTAATAGTCCCATATATCATGCTTGAGTTGGGACGGCAATGAAACAGGAAAGTGTCTCGCTGTTGCTGCAGCCTTGACAAAATGATCAGGGATATGTTCACTTTGCATGTTCATGCATAGCAGTTGTGCTGATGTACTGGTGATGAGCCATTTTCAGTTTTCACCACAGTGTTGTGTCTTTGTCAGAAATACTCTCCCAGATATATTTATTTATTTATTTAGCTGCAGCTTTTTTTCCTGGGGTAATCCATGTTTTCACCTCACACACCAATTGTTGTGACATAATAGATTATGTAGATTACAACAGTGAATTGCCTGGTCCTAATATAGTCAAGGACCGTCATGTATTATTTACTTTCTATGTGGATCAATGTGAATTGGGGTTGATGAACAGTTGCTGAGAAAACCAAAGAACACACACACACACACACACACACACTTACAAATATCTTTTCTTTTATTAGTTATAAAACAATAATTTTCCCATAATTGGAGCTGACATAAAAGTGTAGGAAGTATAAAACGTTCTTAACCTTTCGTGAATGCTTTAATTTCAGTTAACCATTTCTTATTCTGTCCAACAGGATGAAAATGGGGAACGGATTTTATCTTTTGAGTTTCAAAAGATCCGCTACATCTTTGACTACAAAGAAAAGAAATGCTTCCTTCCAATAGCATTTCCCATAAGCAACCCAATGGGCTTCTTTCAGTCCTGGCGTGGCTACCAGGAGGAGACTGAGCTCAGAGCTGCAGAAAAGCAGTATGGCACCAATCGTGCTGAGATGGTTGTGCCAGATTTTCTGGAGCTCTTCAAAGAAAGGGCCACTGCTCCCTTTTTTGTTTTCCAGGTATGTTTGTATGTGTGTGGAAATGTTGATAATTTGACTGGTTTTATAGTAAAAAAAAAAAATAAGATGAATAAGATGTAATAATAGTGTCCATATTCATGTACCCTCTGCCATGCATCAGGTGTTCTGTGTGGGATTGTGGTGTCTGGATGAGTACTGGTACTATAGTGTTTTTACACTATTCATGCTGGTGGCATTTGAGGCCTCTCTTGTCCAGCAGCAAATGAGGAATATGTCAGAGATTCGCCGTATGGGAAACAAGCCCTACATGATTCAGGTAGAATTGATGGATTTTTTTGCTTTATATAATATGTTTTAAAGTTATAAAGAAAAAACATTAACTTCAGTATTGCAAACAAGCCAAATCATTATGACCACTCACAGTTGATGCAAATAATCTTGGTTATCTCAAAATATGTCAAGGCCTAAAATATATTATAAGCTAAGTGAACAGTTGGTTCTTGTGTTGAATTGGTTGGTTCTGGGATAAATATGCAGTTTTGAAGAGCTGAGCAACTTTAACAGTGGTTAAACAATCATTGACAGTGGTCAGAGGAGGGACAATCATGAAACCAGGGACAGGGTGTTATAACAGATCTGACCCATGGTCGCTTTAACTTGGAAAGGATCTGCTGAAAACATTTTGGTGCCTGACACCACAGGGAGGGTTCATTTCTTTTTGCTGTGATTGCTTTGAGCTGTTTGATAGCATGCTAGGACCAACAAAATATTAGGGAAGGATTATGGTAATGTTTTGGTTCATCAGCATATTTCCCAAGTATTTAAATGCTTGTATTTTGTGACAGGTATACCGCAACAGGAAATGGAGACCTATTTCTAGTGATGAACTTGTCCCTGGAGATATTGTCTCAATTGGTAAGTGTCCCCTCAATATTTTTATTTTCTCTCACCACAAATATGAACTTGACTCTGTTTAGGTTTGGTTAAAATGTCTGGTCTCTGTTCCTAGGGCGATCACCACAGGACAACTTGGTCCCGTGCGATGTGTTGCTGCTTAGGGGCCGTTGCATTGTGGATGAGGCCATGCTTACTGGAGAATCTGTGCCCCAGATGAAGGTTAGAAACATATATAGACAATTGCACTGTCTAATTGTTCAAGATGACATTAACTTTTTGGGTGGCTCATACTAATTGCTAACAATACGTGGTGTCCAGGAGCCAGTGGAGGACTTGGACCCTGAGCGAATTCTGGACCTACAGACAGACTCTCGCCTCCATGTCATCTCTGGTGGGACGAAAGTGGTTCAGCATAGCCCACCTTTAAAGGCCAGTGCAGGACTCAAGCGTAAGCCCTATTTCTTCATTTAATTTTTTGAAATAGGTAACAAGTATTATGTATCTTCCATCTTTTTAAAATGAGGTGCATGTTTTAAAATTGTTTCCTGTATATGCAGCTGTAGACAATGGTTGTGTAGCCTACGTACTGAGAACAGGATTCTACACCTCTCAGGTCAGTTTCTTAATGCATTTGTAATCATGCTTCTTTCTTGTTGCCATTCATATAATTATAGGTTTAATAACATTTTAAAGGCTTTTTTATGAAACTATGTTAACAAACTTACTTCCAGGGAAAACTGTTACGGACCATTCTTTTTGGTGTGAAGAGAGTGACAGCAAACAACCTGGAGACCTTCATCTTCATTCTCTTCCTTCTTGTGTTTGCCATTGCTGCTGCTGTTTATGTGTGGGTAGAAGGTGAGGGGCACAGGATCAGATCAGTAAGATGTAATTCAAAGCTAAGAACTGATATTTTTCGAGTAAGTTATATCTAAGTAATGAATTTGTACTTTGTATCACCTCTTTAGGGACCAAGGATGTCAGCAGGAACCGATATAAGCTCTTTCTGGAGTGCACACTTATACTCACCTCAGTGGTTCCACCAGAACTCCCCATTGAGCTTTCTCTCGCAGTTAACACATCTCTTATTGCCCTGGCTAAACTTTGTAAGTCTGTGTGGGCTTCAGTTCTGTTTGTTTGTTGAATATGTACTAAAGACATGCCCTGCAGCCGTAAACCTTTTTAGATATTAATCTGCAGCACAGCATGTGAGAAGGAAAATGGCCAAATCAATCAGATCAGACATTAAACTGATTTTATCCCGCCAGAGTACAAAGTCTGTGTAATACCCAATTGAACTCATGTGAAAACAGAGGTGCTATTTGTTGCTTTGATTAAACCAAACACAGTATCTCCAGTAGTGAATACGCATGTGACACAGACAATCTTTTGCTGTCTGCTACATGTAAAAAGAGCAGTTGCTGACAATGTCCAAACAAAATTCTCCCGACACTGTTGATGTGTGAAAGTGAAGACCTGGAAAGGCAGCTTATAATACAGAGCTTTTAAAAGCAGGTTTTTATTTGAGTCTTCTTTTTCTGTTCCTTAGATGTATTCTGCACAGAGCCCTTCAGGATACCATTTGCGGGGAAAGTGGAGGTTTGCTGTTTTGACAAAACAGGAACACTCACCAGTGATAGTCTGGTGGTACGAGGAGTAGCAGGCCTCAGGTAAACCCTTCCTACCACTATTACTGTTTTGGCATTACAGCAGAAATTGTGAAGCACAATCACATTTCACACTACAGTGAGGTTTACAAATTTTTAGACTGTGACACATTTTTTTGCAATTTTACCTCTGTACACCACCACATTGGATTTCAAATCAGATTTTCAACTTTAATTCAAGGGGTCTGACAATAGTATTGCATTTTAATCACATATATATGCATTATGTGAAACTTATGATTTATGACAGAGAGGGAAAAGAGGTGATGCCTGTATCCGAGATCCCCGTTGAGACACACCGTGTGGTGGCCACCTGTCACTCACTGGTCACTCTGGATGATGGACAACTGGTAGGAGATCCGCTAGAGAAGGCCATGCTGACGGCTGCTGACTGGACCCTTACTAAAGGTACCTTAAAATTACCCCCTCGGATGTACAGTGCAGGGGAGTGCCTAGTGTGTGAAAGAACTTGCACAATATATGCTCAGATTTGTGCTATGTCATGTTTCCCTCTCAAATGTACATGTTTTTCTAGGTTGCGCTTTAATATTTCAAGTTGCATTGAGCCTGTTGGGTTGAATGCTGCTCTGCAGATACCATTGCGCTTTAACAGCAAATGTGAGAATTTGGGTACATTTGTCAACGGAATGCTGGCTCTTGTCTCTTTCACCAGATGAAAAGGTATTCCCACGAGGCATCAAAACTCAGGGACTAAA
The DNA here is from genome assembly GCA_015106775.1 of Etroplus canarensis. NCBI lineage: Eukaryota > Metazoa > Chordata > Actinopteri > Cichliformes > Cichlidae > Etroplus > Etroplus canarensis. Next base: position 20,275 of record VUQH01018228.1, on the reverse strand, counting down.
GATCCACCAGCGTTTCCATTTTGCCAGCGCTCTAAAGAGGATGTCTGTCCTTGCCTCATATGAGAAGCTGGGCTCCACTGAACTCTGCTACATATCAACTGTAAAGGGTGCTCCAGAGACACTCAGAAAAATGGTACATGCTAACATCCTGGAAACAATCCCTGTATCTTGTAGTCTAATCAATTATACCTTAACACAGCTGTGATTGTAGTTTGCAGAATGTCCAGCAAGTTATGATGAAGTACACAAGGAAATGTCACGGGAAGGGGCTAGAGTGTTGGCCTTGGGTTACAAGGAGATGGGACACCTCAGTCATCAACAGGTTCTTATTTCATTTTCCTCAGAATGAACAGATGTTGTCTGATTTGCTTGAAACTGATCAATTTTTTTTTTTTGCGGGGGTGGGGTCTCATAGGTTCGGGAGATGAGTCGCAATGCTCTGGAGTGTGACCTTCATTTTGCTGGGTTCATGGTTGTGTCTTGTCCACTCAAAAATGATAGTAAGGCTGTCATCAGAGAGATCCAAGAAGCATCTCATCATGTAAATAAGCAAATGTTATAAAATTGTACAAATGCCCGCAGCATTGTTTTTAAGATGCTTAATACCTAATCCTCTGCTTTCAGGTGATGATGATCACAGGCGACAACCCTTTAACTGCGTGCCATGTAGCAAGAGAGCTCCACTTCATCCAGAAAAAACACACACTTATATTGCAGCAAAGCCCTAATCAGGGTAAGACGAGTATCACTTGAAAGAATTACATGTTACTCAAATAATGCCTCTAGTGTTTTGGCCAAGGATACAAAGTTCACAGTTGTTTTACAATTATGTTTTTTCTAGGTAAGTGGCAGTGGGAATCCATTGATGGCAGTCTGTGTGTACCGCTGCCCCCTTCTTCCATTTCTTCATTTGTGCGTGAGTTTGACTTGTGTGTAACAGGAGAAGGGCTGGCAAGATTGAGCTGTGATCCTCGGCTACTCCACGCCCTTTTGCCTCATATACAAGTTTTTGCTCGAGTCAGTCCGAAACAGAAGGTAGGTCCTTAAGCAACATATGTTGCTTAATAGTTATGGTTTTATACTCTTTAAGTTAATGTCCACTATAAAACACTTGAAAGCATCACCTGATGGAAACAGACATTTGTCTCTGGGTCACAGTGTAATGACATCTCTATTCTTGCAGTCATGGATAGGCAGCAAAACAGGTTTACAATAAATCAGCTACAACTGAGTGGGACAACAGAAAACAATTATCAATCTCAAGCACCAGTGGTCACTGTGTCACGATTTTTGTAAAAGAATAAAATCTTATTTCTTCATTAATAGTAATAGGAATATTACAGTGATGTACAGACACACAATAGGTTTAGTAGTCTATTTTTACAATACAGTCAAAATAGAGGAATTTTACCAGAAGGCACCACTTGTTTTTTGACAATAGAACAAACCTTGTTAGATTTCTCCAGGGCTTCTTGAAATGTGTTTTAGAAAAGACTGGCTTTCAGTGTGCATAACAATAGTTTATTTATCCATTGTGTTTTAGGAATTTGTGATCACCAGTCTAAAGGGGCTGGGTTATGTGACACTAATGTGCGGTGATGGGACAAATGATGTGGGAGCTCTGAAACATGCTCATATAGGTATGATTTATCGGTCACCATAACTGAATCACCACTCATGGCACCAGCAGACAGCAATGATTGTAGTTTTTTTTTTTTCCTTCAGGTGTTGCACTATTGGCCAATGCACCTGAGCGCATGCCTGAAAAAAAGAAAAAGGGGAGAGAAAAGGAGTCATCCACATCAGAAACCAGGCCTTTACCACCTGTCAGTTCAGGAGCCAAACTGAGTTCCCGGGCCGCGAGACAACGGGTGATGGCCCAGAGAGAGGAGCAGCTTGCAGCACAAAAAGTTTGTATCTGTGATTTGCGTAAAGTACAAATTACTGTTCTTGAAGCCAATTTATTTTCATTAGTCAGCTGAATTTACTTGATCTATCCTATTTATTCCTACTACTATTCATTTACTCATTTACTATTCACCTATTTATCGTACTGTTCATTCCTCCTCTGTAATTACCCATTTATTGTAATATAATTTTTTACAGTTATTTCTAAAAAGGAAAGTTAACTTGCCTTTTGCTTAAATAATAAGAACTTTAGTGCACTGGTCTTAATGTAAGGATTTTTCTGCAACAGGAGAGGATCAGTCAAGTCTTGCGGGAACTTGAAGAGGATCAGGTACAAGTAGTGAAGCTCGGTGATGCCTCCATTGCTGCCCCCTTCACCTCAAAACTCTCCTCCATACAGTGCAGTAAGTTGCACATGCTTTTGATTTCAGCTCTCCAAATATAAAGCTGCTTCCCATTTCTGAAACTTGTCACTTTGTGTTTGTCCCTAGTCTGCCATGTAATAAAGCAAGGCCGTTGCACTCTGGTGACAACACTCCAGATGTTCAAGATCCTTGCTCTCAATGCTCTAGTGCTGGCCTATAGTCAGTCCGTGCTCTACCTCGAGGGAGTGAAATTCAGTGATTTCCAAGCAACCCTGCAGGGCCTTCTTTTGGCAGGATGCTTCCTCTTCATCTCTAGGTCAAAGGTGAAAATTTATCTGGAAAAAATGACCTGAGTGCACTCAGAACATAATATTTACTGAATGTTTTTCTTCTACCATGTTTTAAAATAATAACTAAATTAAGATCTTCTTTTCCTCCTGTTTATGCAGCCACTGAAAACTTTGTCTCGAGAGCGGCCCTTGCCAAACATCTTCAATCTATATACAGTGTTGACAGTGCTCCTGCAGTTTGCTGTTCACTTCTGTAGTCTTGTGTACCTTTACAAAGAGGCACAAAGCAGAAGTCCACCCAGGTAAATCAAATTTAGACAGAAATAGAGAATGACATAAATTTTTCACTTCTCTTTGATGGTTAAGTATTTGCATTGCATGTAACATTGCATATTGCATATACATATAAGGACTGTAGGCTCTGAAACTATATGACTGAGAATCTCTTTTGTTCTTTAAATGTTTTTAAACAGTTTTACTGTTCAGCATATCCAGGTTTAAGCTACAACCTGCTTACCTATGATATATCTGTTTATGATTTTTACCTGTCATGTCTTACCCAATGTATTTTATAGTCTTAAATTGTTCCAAAGATGTTTTGTTTAAAATTTTTATTTTACTTGTCCTTCGCAGAATGGAGCAATTTGTAGATCTGTATAAAGAGTTTGAACCAAGTCTAATTAACAGCACCGTGTACATAATGTCGATGGCCATGCAGATGGCCACCTTTGCAATTAACTACAAGGTATTTATTCTTGATACTATTAGTAGTTTGTATCTCTGCGTTCTTTAAGTATTTTATAAAATACTCAAAGCATCTGTTGTTATAGGGTCACCCCTTCATGGAGTCTCTTAGCGAGAACCGACCACTACTGTGGAGTATCGCTTTGTCAGGTTTAGCAATTGTGGGTCTTCTTACTGGTTCTTCACCGGAATTCAATGAACAGTTTGCTCTTGTAGATATTCCAACTGAGGTGAGCTGGCATTATTTTAACATGCATTGTTTTATTATCCTTGTAATAATGACAAACCCCACAATCTGACCTGTCTACTTCCTTGCAGTTCAAATTCATCATTGCCCAGGTTCTGGCGGTGGACTTTGTTGCTGCTCTACTGGTGGACCGCATCTTGCAATTCCTGCTGGGCAAAGGAACTCTCAGGCTGCCTTCTTGATCTCAGTGCCAACAGCAACCGCTGCCCTTACCAACCAAACTGTAAAGGGAGACATGACTTTGGAAGGGGAAGAGAATAAAAAGCTGTCGTGAGAAACGCAAGACAGCTGACAGTTATGGCGTACAACACTGCACACTGTGTATCGCTTCCTTTGTCCTGCTCTACCTGCCCTCTTAACCATCTGTGTTTCTGAAATTTCATCAACTCTGTGTTTTTGTTTTTCAGTTTGTTTTTTTTTTCTCATGACTCTTTTTTTTTTGTACATTTCTCTCTTTCTTCATCTGTTCCCCCCGCTATTACAAAACGCCATGAAGACAGCAGTATTGAGTGGAGTGTAAGACTGTGCCAGCCAGAGTGAAACATACAGGCACAAAAAGGGGCATTCTCCAAGAGAATAGGGAAAGTGTTTTGGATTTTTTTGATTCCCCTCCTTGATTTTGTAAAAAGTGAAAACATCTTTAACAGACTTATAAAGACTTAATACAAATTATGAAGTCTACCAAGTGTTTTGTCAAATACAAGTACAGATGGAAAAGGTGAGCATGCCCAACTGGTCATGAATAACCCACTTGCCTAAAATAGGTAAGTAAAGCCTGCTCAGGGTATTTTAATATAGTGTAATTATACAAACAAAGACATTATTGAAAGGGTTTATCTCATGGGATGCATGACACTGAACAAAACAAATGGGCCATTTCAGTAAGCTTCAGTTGATCAGAGATGACCGGAAGCTTGTGAACTTTGTGTTCGCTTCCTGACTGATATAACAGATTGGGTTTTAGAAGATCATGCATAACTTTTCATCTGAATATGCACTTTTCTAAACTTTTATTTGTTGAACAAAGTAAAGTACCTTTAAAAACTTCCTTTCCCCCAAAAATCTAGGCAGAATTTAGACTGCACTGTATTAAGTATTCAAAACTATGGCCTTTTTACTGGGCCATGAAATCCAAAATGTGCATAATTCTGACTTTCCTTCAGGGATACAAAATTACAGAAATATACACACATCTGTCAAGAATAGACAGTCTTACAGCTGTCCGTAATTTTCAGAGAAATTGGCTTTAGTCTGCCATCGGCTGTCAGGGCTTTTCTGCTTAATAAAAAGAGGTTTACATATAGTAAATTTAAATGTCGCTAGCACTAATTTTCTCTTTGTCAAGGATTTACTTTGATTATTATATAATAAGCCCTGAATATCTGTAATCAGGGTACATGATTGCCCCTTGAATTGTAATTTATAGTTGGACTATTTTTAAAGCACTCATTTTCAAGAAAAAGTTAAAAACTATTTCACTGTCAAACCATTTTTCATTTGAATTTGAAATATTTCTTATTGTTTTGTGGGTGGCACACATTTTAATACATAACCAAGGCACGATGAATCTTAAACACAATTGTGAAAAAATGAAAAAGCTTGCTCAAACGTTTGAACAAACGTGAATATACAGATTATTTGTCTGTTCCATTATGGTATAGATCAGGGGCTGTGAAGAGTAAGCACTGAAGCTGAAATGATAACAGGAAAAGGGAAAATGACATGCAATGTATCAGGTTAGTGGTTGACTAAAAAGCTTGGTTAAGTGTTTGTCTGTGAATGTATAAAAGGAACACATGAGTGACAAGATGTGTGTGCGTGAGAGGGGTGGTTGCATTTTAAAGTAGTCTTAGTAATTTACATTCCAGTTACAGCAGGGAACTTGATTCTGATCTAATGGGGTGGCACTCTTGGTGTAAACATCCCAGACAAGAACTTATTCTTACGCTTAGTTATTGCTGAACACAATTAGATGCAGTACAGAGTACTTTTGTCAGACAACATGGGTTTAATTTAAAACTAAAATTGTCAGCAGTTGAGAAATGCCATAAAGGAGATCAGCATTATTGAGCAAAATCCCTAAAATTCTGAGGTCACAAAGCACTGTAAAATCCTCAGCTAAATATCAGAAATCAAGCCAGCATGTACAAATAGAATACAAGCTTGGGCTGACCTTTTTGAAATGGGGCAATCTCAATAGTTCAAGCTTGATCTAAGGAGAGGTCAGAACTTGTAGCCTGGATTCCTACGTAACCAAGGCCTCGTTTCTATACAACTATCTGTCATTACAGGATAGGCATATAAGGGAGTAGGTCTGGGCAATATGACAAAAATTTCATATCACATTCTAAGTCATGTCATATGATAATGATATATATCACAATATAGTACATCTTCTATAAATTCAGTGAACTAACAGTTTATACATGACCAGATGAAGAGGACTATTTTTACATTTTAAATGATATACTCAAATAAATGTCTCTCATTCATATTTGAGTATATTTCTCCTTTTATTTAAAATATGAGTGTCAAAGACACTTAATATTGTGGGCCACATACAGCCTAATCACATCTTAAATGGGCCAGATCAATTAAGTGATATCTTACTTCTACAAAAAGCACCTCTAAATTGTCCCACTTATTTTTGGTGTGAAGATGTTTAACTACACATTAAATCCCTGAGATGTCTTAAGAAGTGCATTTTTAAGAATACATCATAGTGGCCAGGAGCATTCCTAGTAAACGGTATATTTTGTAACAACCCAATAAATGACAGAGCAGAATGTGAAATGATAGACCTTTTCATTTCATCAAATGATATATAGGCTTACATCGCACAGCCCTATTAGGGAGCCTCATATTTTCCATCCAAAGAGCCTTTAATTCGTAAAACCTTTTGTTGTATCTCTTTAAGAACTTGCAAAATACTTTCCCTGTTATTATGGAAGTCCCACACACTGTTTATGCATATATGTAAAGCAACTCCGTAGGGCTTCACAAAGCTAAATATTTTCCTTGTTTCCAGGAAAGCAAAATGATATGGGACATTTTCTCTCCACATCCAAAAATCAAGAGTCTGTCGTTGCAATGCAAACGAAAGTGGATCATCTTGTTAACAAAGTTTAAATACTCCCTGAACATTATCTTCAACCTTCACCGCGCTCTCTTTGGCTCGTGTTAGCGCCAGACTACATTTCCCATGCTGCTTAGTTCCATGGAGGGGAGTGGTTTGTTGGGCGCGGAGTGTGCAGGAATATTTGAAAGAAAAAATGGCGGAAAAGGGTTTGGAAGTTGGACAAGACGGGTTTGTATTTTTCTTTTTAACGGCTGGCACAAACATTTTACTATGAAACATTTCTAATGAACTGGCAACATGTGGTATTTGTAGTTAAATGTTTATGGCTGCCAGAGTTTTGCCGAAAGAAAACCGTTGAGGTTTGCAGTTGTTTGCCAGTGAAACATAATAGTAATCTAATCTAGCCACATGTATTTTATGAGTATTTTGTATATGTGACAATAAATTGTGCATTCGCAAAATATTCTTGCAGCTGCGTAAGTGTCGTAGCTGAGAGTCAGAGTGAGGTAAGACATTTTAACCTAAGTTTAAGCTAACTACATCTTGGTGAAGCATAGATGTGTACAACAGAGTGACACTCGCCCTTTAATCTTGTTCAATCTCCGTGTACAAAGGCCAACCCAGGGAAACACTTGTCGAAAAGATGCTCCTCCACTATCTCCGACGCAGCTCCCCCAACCAAGTCTCCTCGTACCGACTTGATTTCACCCACAACACGGACACCAGATGCAGCAGATAGGCATTATGACACAGACGAAGAGGTACAGACCGAAAACACAGATGGATCTACAGGTTCATCTGTCAGTCCCACTGCGCGCAGGAAATCCTGGAGGAGGGCTACCATAACCCGACGATCTCTCCCTGCACTTCCCAACCCGTATCAGGGTGAGATCTGGGACTTTGCACCCACTGTAATCAGAGTGTGATCATGGAGTGTGTTTTTTGCAGTATAAACACTAATTTATGTGTTTATCACAGCTTTGTGTGGAAACATAAGTACATCCTTATCCCAGCAAGAGAGGATCATGAAATTGATGGAGGCTTCCATGAAGGTATGGCTATAAGTACATCAACTGGGACAAACTGATAATTAGGAGCCTGGCTTACTTTTCATCTCACTGCTAATTGCTGTATTTATGATTTTTTTTAAACCAACCACAGATTTGTAAAGTTGACTCTCTAAATAGAGAAACAATTTTGTGTTAATGAATAGTTTCCAGCAGTCTAGTAATTAATTGTGGACTATAGATTTTAATAAAAAATTGTGCTATATGAACAAATTCTCGCGTTAACTGAAACTTCAGTTCAGAACAGTCTAACAGTGTCATTGGGAGAACTTACCATAAGATATGCTACTGTCATAGTCAATTGGAAAGGTCTTGTTTGCATTACATTAGTGGGGCACATGCAGTGAATTGGCAAGATCTCTAAAGGTTCTCTGTCTAATCTTGTGTTTTATCCCTAGCTGGCAATAGGAAGAACTGAAAATCAGCTTCACTCGGTTCCAAATGCTTCACTGGAAACTTTTCAAAACCAAGGTTAGTGTTCATTTGATGTACATTCCATTTGTGGTTCTTTATTTCGACTGAATGACATTGAAATGTTTATTTCTGTGTATGTTCCTGAATTTCCTTTGTGTAGTTGAACACATCCAGAATGAGTGGGCTTGCCTCGCCAAAAGCATACACAGTGAAACACACGAACAGCCTTCTAGTTCAGCCAGGTATTATAGTTTTTTTTTTGTGTAATCAGTATTGCTCATGATTGCATTAATTATTGTCTCTTGTCTCCACTAATTGATATTTTATACTGTATTTATACCTCTTTTTACTTTTAGATCCATTAAGCCAGAAGTGCAGAAAGCCATGGAAAAATATCGAAATGCCATCAACAGGCATGTTCTTATTAACTTTATGGCCCTAGTTGCAATTTAAGAGATTAATTGCCAGGAAGGAACATGGTATTTTTTTGGTAAAAAGTAAAAACAAACAAAAATAGCATGCTTTTATAGCTATGCTAATGTGTTTTAGGTTCCAGGCTGAAAGTGAATCTTGGGAAGCACTCCTGAACAAACACAGAAGCAGAGCAAAGGAATTGGAAAGGTGAACAAATGTGTTCTCGTTGGGGAATACTGTACTTTATTGCATTAGTGTGCCAATGGTGTCTTCTTAAATTTGAGTTAGTAATTTGTGGATTATTTATTGCAGGAGGATGGAGCAGGGCCAGGAGACAGGCATATCAATAGACCCTACATCAGTGGCTCGGTCCTCACAGTCGCTTTTCATACAGAGTAAACCCAACTACCACAGTCTTCTCTGTAGACAGCAGCCCCTGCTTCACACAATGTCTATGATTGTATGTTGGAATTTGAGGTTGCAAACTTTCTCTTATTGCTACTTATATTATCATGAATTATTTACAATTTGGAATTTTTGATATTGGAAGGGCTAGAAGCCTTTACAAGACTACTCAAATAAAAAGGCATCAGATCTGTTGCAAAACCCTTAGCATTAAAACTAATTCTATTCTGATCCACTATGTAAATGCTATGCTATAAACTATTCTTTTTTTTGCATGTAGATGGACACTCAATTTAAGGTGATCAGAGAGCTTCAGTCCATCAAAAAGCACTCACAGTTATTGGTGAAAGAAACGAGTGGCCGACTGGGTAATCGTTTTATTTGACTTTAATTTTTCTATACGATCATTTGGGTACTTTCATTACAGTCTAGTGAACTTATTCTTAATATGGTTTCTTTTGCTTTCAGCGGCAGAGGCAGGTATCCAGGATCTTTCATCTGACCTGCTCAGGAATCTTATGGCAGCACCTTTATCCTCTGCAGCTACATAATCTGCAGGATATCATAAGCTCAATGGACCATGGCTTTGTTTGGCTCGCATATGATGCTTCTTTTTGTATTTTGTTAATTTTACCAGTATACAATTTTCTTTCTTTGATGTCTTGTTTTATCACTAAGGCAAGTCTAATGTTTTACACATCAAATAAAGCAGTTTCGCTCAGCAGCATAAACGTTGTGACGTGCAGGTAATGCATGTACTTGACCAGCAGGTGGCAGTGGCTGGCCATAGAAAATTGCGATAAGCTTGGTGAATATTTTCTAGCGCATATTTTAATTAAGTTCCCTATCACCTTTAAAACCTATAACTGTTAAGACTAGACTGCCAGCTCACAAGAAAAACATGTTTGTGAAACATTGCCACAATTCTGCAAAATGTTATTATTGCTTGGTTCTCATAAAATAAACAAGGAAGAAATTCCCACCTCCTGGAGCTGATAACCTGTCTGAGGTGATTTGTATCAAAGTCCAAAACTAATATTGCTTTTATTAACTGAAAAGTAATGGAGTGTATTTGAGGTGACATTTTTAAAGTGGTTTTACTATTGCTGTTTTATAAATTGTCTGATAATAGTATAAGAATCCTGTAAGTGTTGTTTTTAAAAAGCAAATGTAACACTAAACCTATGTTGAAATTAGTCATTTTAGAGCCACAATCGACTTGGAACTACAGGAAAATGGAAAGAGGTTTCAATGCAGGTGGATTATTATTCGGAGCTTTTTTTTTTAACGTGGTCATCCTAAGTCACATTTACTCCCATTTTGGTGCCGCATCTATTTCACTTTATCAGTATCCCCTGACCATTCAGGAGGAGGCCCCTCCCCCACGGTGACTCACCCCCATCTCTTGCTTGGCTTGGTCACTGATGCAGAACGAAGCTTTGACATTGTACCAGTCAGTCAAAGCTTTGTTTGCTGTCTCTCCGATGTGTTGCACTCATCTACTCATTAATGTTCATGCTTAATTTGCTCCTCTGATGACCACAGCAAGAAATCCCCCCCCCCCCCCCCCTCTCTC
>VUQH01018227.1:1435-28406 GCA_015106775.1 Etroplus canarensis | reverse complement strand
CTTCTTTCGGCTGTTCCCGTTAGGGGTTGCCACAGCGGATCATCTGCCTCCATCTCACTCTATCCCTTGCATCCTCTTCCCTCACACCAACCCTCTGCATGTCCTCTTTCACTATATCCATCAACCTTCTCTGTGGTCTTCCTCTTCTCCTCCTCCCTGGCAGCTCCATCTTCAACATCCTTTGTCCAATATATCCACTATCCCTCCTCTGAACATGTTCAAACCATTTCAGTCTTGCCTTTCTGACTTTGTCTCCAAAGTCCTCAACTTGTGCTGTCCCTCTGATGTACTCATTTCTAATCCTGTCCATCCTGGTCACTCCCAGTGTCTATTTATTTTGCATTTAGTATTGAAGTTATTTAAAAGTTCTTAAAAGTGGATATATGTGTGTATGAGCTTTATAGATTAAATAGATTAAAAGAAATGCCATGTCTATGTCTGTTCTTTTTCTGTTCTTTAGATTCCTGAAGCTGAAAAAGATCCAATTCTGTTAGCCCTTAAAGGACATGCATATCTTAACAAAGGGCAGACTGATCAAGCACTTAAGGTTAAAAACCTTTGATCCACTGAATTTTATCAATAAACATTACACATTTCTGTTAAAAAATGTAACATCCAAAACACGGTGATCACAGGATGAAAGGAATATGTGTCTTATTTTATATCAAAGATGAGCATTAAACTATGTCCTTTATAGATGTCATCACAGCTGGTAGCTTCCAACCCAAACCTGGCCCAGGGATTAGCTCTGAGAGGACTGGTAAACTTAGCTAAAGGCAAACAACAGCTGGCAGAGGAGAGGTAAAAACTATCTCTCTTTTGTCTATATTTTCCATTGTTTTCTGCTGCCTTGAGATGTGGTAAAACAGCCATTTCTATTGTATAAAATGGTTTGATTCACCTTACCCAACTATTTTTCTTTTGCTCTTCTTTTGTTTAGTTTCCTGAAAGCCGCAAGTCAGAGCCCAGATTGTGGCGAGTATTATTTCTTGCTTGGACAACTCTACTGGGTAATGGGAGAAGAGACCCGTAAAGATCGGAGCAAAGCTCACACACATTTGCTGAAGGTTGCTATTGATTTTTTTTGTGTATATGGTAGTGAAGATATTTAAAGTGTTTGTTTTGGTTACAATTTTGCCTTTAGCTGTAGGTTCTAAAGTGCTAGTGATCCAGCTTATGAAACTTGGCCACAAATAATCTTTAATAAATATCACAATATCTTTTTCTATTATCAGAGGTGAATGTCATCTTAGTTTGAAATCTTCAATTTGTTTATTTAAGGCTGCAAAGCTAGATCCACACCTCGGCTGTGTATTTCGCTACCTTGGACATTATTATCGGGATGTTGCAAAGGATTATGGTCGTGCACTAGGCTGCTATAAAAAAGCCTTTCAAATGGACGGTGATGATGCTGAGTCCGGAGCTGCCTCAGTGGATATCAGTATGGGGCAAGGAGATATGGTGAGTTGCCTTTGTGACACAAAAAGTCTCCATGTTCTGTGAGTCAGGTGTCTTTTTGGCTCCTTGTTACAGTTTTATATTTTTTTCCCTTTTCTCCCTTTTTACTTGCTCTTCTCTCTTCACTGAATGGCCTAGGATACTGCCTTGGCCATACTTCAGTCTGTGATAGAGAAAGCCACTCCAGGCTCAGCTAAATGGGCCTGGATGAGACGAGGCCTTTACTACCTGAAAGTTGGAGAACATCAACAGGCCATAGCAGAGTAAGAATTACACATTTGAGGCAGCTAAATTTATGATCTTTCTCTAAGTCCATTAAGTTATCATTAAGTTAGCACTGTTAAATATTTTATTCATAATTAAAGCCTGCAGGCAGCTCTAAGAGCAGACCCAGAGGACTGGGTGTGCTGGGAGTGTTTAGGTGAGGCGTACCTAAACCGCCGGAGCTTCACAGCAGCTCTGAAAGCCTTCGGTAAAGCCCATCAGCTTCAGCCCTCCTCCATCTACAGTGTCTACCAGGCTGCTGCCATCAAGCAGACTCTAGGCAAGTTCAAAGAAGCTGTCGCAGAGTACTTGTTGATCACAGCACAGCAGGACTATGTCCCTGCTCTTAAAGGTCAGTACTTGTTTGATCATACCCTTTGCATGCACTTAATTTAATTTGATGTAATATTGTGAATCTCCAGACAATAATCTGTCTGAACCTGGACATTTAATTATTATCCCTCCCATTCGAAAATCTGGAGATATGGTTTTGACCTGGTCATGCTGCTGCTGCATTCACATCTGCTATGTCTGCTGAAAAGATTTGCTACATTATCACAATAATTCGTTACATATTGTAAGAGGCATCACCTAACTTGAAAGCTGTATACCCTCAGAGGAGTTGTAGGTTGCTATTTAATTTCAGCTCTCTGGCCCTTACATGAGTGTTACTTCTGGATCTTACAGGGAAAATATGTTAAAAATGGCAAAATTTTATGTGTATGAGAAAAATGCCACATCACTGTCTACTTTTATACCTACCAAGTACTGGACAAAGTCTTAAGTCTACATAAAGACAAAGAAGTATACTGAATCTGGATTGGCACCAGAAATAAATCTGGATTTTTCCACAGATGTCATGTTCTTTTTCCAGTTTTTAATGCACAGTGAAAAATGAGGGAAGTACCTCTTCAGCACATCAGTATGTTTTTTGAGTTCACATCTGACCCAGAATTTAACATGGATTACAAATATGTACTTTATCTCATAAACCACTGATTGTACAGCAGTGTTTAGGCAAATTTAGACCTACCATTTTATGAATAAAGACAATCCATGTTTTTTTCCCATCTTTTATTGCACTAAGAATAATGTACAGTAATCATGATTGAAATTCAGACCACTTGGGCACATCAGCTGGTTTCTCAAGTTCGTCTGAATGCCCTGATAAGTACTCATGCGCTTTGGGTTGGGATGGATTGTATGATTGATAAAGAGGTGGAGGTGAAAAACAAGCAGGCCTTCATAATGGTACCCCACTGGTGTTATCCCACAGTGGTGCTGGACCTAGTCTGGGAGATATTAATTGTCTTTCACAGTTTAAAGGTGTCAAGTCTAGTTTGACTTGTATTTTCTTTTTATTCAGGTCTTGGGGAGTGCCAGCTGTCTCTGGCAAAAAGTTTAATGGAGGATTGCAGAGATGGAGGAGCCATTGACCTCATTCAGCAAGCCATTCAGAACCTCTTCAGGTAATAATGAAACACTTATTCAACTAGCAAACCCTAAATGTTCTAAATATGAGATTTTTAATGTCAGAGCAGCAAACACCTGTTTGTTAGTAGAGATATAGGGTTGTATCGTGCCCCTGGAAATGAATGAATTAACAGTTTGTTATAAATTGAGCTTCTCTCTTCTGTGTTTTAGGAGCCAGTCTGGCGACTAAACATTAGTGCAATGTGTGACACTGTTGCCATTAAGAAAGGGACAAATTGTGTGACCTCCCACACTAAAGAAATATATTATTGTCATTTAGTTTCAACCAGTGCACTTTAGCTGCCTAAAGCATATTTTATGTTTTAGGCAGGCAGGCTAGCTAGCTTTAGCAGACTCAACAGGTCACTCAACAGATCACTACTTTCCAAGCTGCACATGTTAATAAAATTTTGTAAAAAAAAATAACAAAATAACTCTGTGCAGTAAAAGTTACTATTCATGCAAGCAAAATAATTCCAAGATTCACATCCTTTTGTTTGACTAGTGTAGTCAAATGTCACATGTCATTGTTGATGAAAAGTTATACCATTGCTTATCTTTTGTGGGTCAGGAGCTGCGTTCTCTGTGTTTCATTACACTGTTAGCCCTGATTCTTTTATTGGAAGCCCGAGAACAGAAATCTTCCATTCATATAAAAATATTTATTGCGGTCACAGGTAAAGTATAGGAGCTCTGGACTCAGTTTGACAAGAGCTCTTGCAGGAACTTGGCCATAAATGAGCCCAGATCACAGGAACCAGTTCACATTTATCTTCTTTGGGCTGGGCCTTGCCCCGTACAGAGGTTAACTTACACGCGACTGTTTGTAATTGGCCACCTGTTATTGACGTGGACAGGCCAGGCACTGTCCATGTCTTATTCTTGGAATGTGATAAACAATGTGTGTGAGTGCTGATTCCAGGCGCATATCTAACTCAACAGAAAATAATAAACGACAAAATATAGCCTGTCCCCCAGCACCGGTTATGTTATCTTATAGTTTTGGAACAGACAAGGTCATAACTTATGCACAGTGAACTTTGTGAAAGATACGAGCAAAAACATAGATTTTGTACTCTGAACAAATACATGATGTCCAAAACAAGTTTGATTATGATGGCACGGACTGGGTTTCAGAGTGTGAGAAAGTCAGAATAAAGATGTCTGATGTCCAAATACAAGATCAGTTCTAACAACACCTTGCTGAGAACAAGAAGGAAAGCAGTTAGGAGGGTGCCATTGTGGCCAGTGTTCCTGTTTGTTTTGGATCCATTGGTTCGGAATGTTATTCATTCTTTCATTGCAGACATTACACCATTCTCAATTTCATCTCTCTCTCCTCTGACATTTTTGTGATCTTCAGAGCTGTACAGCTGCGACCAGATCTGTCTTGCTTGTGGAAGCTGCTGGGAGATGCTTGCACTGAAGTTAGCACTGTGTCCCCAAACAGAGCTCAGGTTTTAGTGCCTGCCTTACTTGCTGGTTTGGATACCAACACTGAGAGCCACAAGCTCAACCAGGCACAGATACTAAAAGTTGGTGAGAGGTATGACCAGTATCAAACATTGCAAAGTTGGCATTGGATAACAATAAAAGATGATAAAACATTTGCCCTTTTTTTGCCATTGGCTATCCTATCTGCCCATTGGCCAAGTTCAGAAATTGGAACACTGAACAATAAATGGGTGTGATTTTGCCGCAGGTGCTATGTTCGTGCTTTGAAGCTGATGCCTGAAGTTGCCAGCCTTTGGTATGATTTAGGGCTTAACTATTACCACCAGGCCTCCAGCCAATCCTGCCTTACACAGAATGAACAGAACACCCCATCCATGGACCTAGAAAAGGCCCAGCAGGTAATTTGAAGAATCCTATACAACTCTGTTTTTGTTCCCAAAAGTGGTTTCTCAAAGTGTCTTTTTTCTTTTTAGTGCTTAAAAAAAGCAATCATGATGGACAGCAGCAACCACAGCCACTGGAATGCTCTGGGAGTTGTTTCCATGAACAAAGGTAACACATTTTCAGGTAACAGTGGCATGTTACAAAAGCCTCCACAAAAGATGCAGTCATTTTTACAAAGCCTGTACTAATTTTGAAAATCCTGACTCACACTTTAAATTTGGCATGAACCTAAGACCGAAATAAATAGCCACAATTAATGCTGTCTTCAAGCCCAAGGAAGAAATAATTACATAATAGTCCTAATTGTATAATTTTTCAAATATAGCTACTAGTTGTAGAAATAACTTGACTGCGAGATTTTATTGAATGTCATTGCTCACTTAAAAAAAAAGACTGAATTAGGTAATAGGAAATATAATACGTTCTAGCACTACTGTCAGAGATAACTAGACAAAAGAAAAAATACATAGGTTAGTTTTGTATGTATTTTTAACTTTCTTTCTCTATTAACTCAAATAATTAAATAACTACTTTTAACCTCCCAAACAAACCCTGAGCTCTTGTTTGGGACTCATGGGATGCAACATGTCTTTGTTGAGCAGAATGAAGTATAAAGTGCAGAAACGCCACATACATTGTCCTCATATGAAGGCATGGGGTCTCCGGACATTAGGCAACCTTTACTGGAGAAAAAAAGACTGAATATTTTCTCCTTTTTCTGTTACACCAGGTCTTGAGAACTATGCTCTGGCTCAGCATTGCTTCATCAAGTCCATTCAGGTTGAGCCTAATGTATGTACAACATATTCGGTTAAGTAATTAAAAATGTATTCTTCAAAAATATTCCGCTGTTTTTTTGTGACTGTTAATATTTCACTGCAGAATGTTGTGGCCTGGACAAATCTTGGTAGCCTGTATTTGAAGAAAGAAAATATAGAGGTATGTGATATCTTGACATTCTTTCTGTTTTTGTCATACCTGGATGACATTTCCATTGTTTAAATGTGGATTTATTGTTGTAGCTTGCACATGAGGCCTTCAAGATTGCTCAGTCTTTGGAGCCACTTTATGTCAACTGCTGGATTGGACAGGTACTGTTCACAGTATTTATTGGTCACTATAAAGTCATAGTGCCAAGAAAATATCACATTGGCACTGATTCACTGTACCTGATGAATGTATACGACGTCCCATAAATGCATGTACAGATTACATGACATTCCAAACCATAACTAGAAGAAAGGTAAATTTATTTCTTGGACTATAATATTGAAATGGTAAGGAATGTGAAAGAGATCATTGCTTGGTGAGGGGCTCCATGAAGTTTGATTGCACTGAAATTACTTGCAACACAGTGGGACTTTTTTTTATCTCTTTGCATTTAGCTGTTTAAATTATACTTTCATCCTTTTGTCTTCCTGCCAGGCACTGATAGCAGAAAGCGTGGGAAGCTATGACACCATGGATCTTTTCAGGCACACCACTGAACTCAGCACACATGTGCGTGACCTGTCAAAACCACTGTGGTTGCTATTGTAATACCCAGTCATTAGCTAGATAATAACAATCTTTGCTTCACCTTTCTTAGGCAGTGTGTTTAATTTTCAGTACTGAGCCTTTTGATGCTAGTAAGGATATAGTAACGATACCATGATGTAACACAAAATACAGTTAATGATTTGCCTTGGTTTGCCAGACTCAATAAGCCTTGACTTTCTGTTCATCTTTATCAAAAAATTTCTGACAGATGGAAGGAGTAAAAGGTTATGCCTACTGGGTTTGTTCCACCCTGCTGGATAAGAGCAACAGAGACTCAGAACTGTACCGTTACAACATCGTGCAGATGAATGCCATTTCAGCTGCTCAGGTGGCACTCAGCAAATACACAGGTACATGATTTATTTATGTATTGATTGGATTTCATGGTTTTTGTTTAGGTCATGTATTACAGACCGATTTTGTATCATTATTATTATTATTATTATTTTTGGTATCCCTTTCAGAGAGGATTCAATCTGATCCCGAAGCCTTCATTATGCTGGGCTACCTGAATGAGCATCTGCAGCTGAAGAGGCAGGCCTTACAGGCTTACCAAAGGTGGATTTTGGAATTAAATGGACTGTCTCTACTTTCTTATCAATGAGCCAGTATATCTAGACAAGGAACATAATGCTATACATAACCAATATCAATTCTCAACATTTTTTCTCAGAGCTGTTGAACTGCTAAAGTCCATGTCCTCTTCAGAGGAGTTGGCATTTTCTCTGGGCAACTATGGCCGTGCTTTGTGGTAACCAGTTGTCTCATTATGATGCCCTTAAGTCATTTTTAAATTACTCAACTTGTATTCCAAACTTCACGCATTTTCTGCTGTTTCTGATGCAGCACTTCGGGTCAGTGGGAGGAGGCGGTGCATGTTTATAATTCGACTCCACTGCAAGAGCTCAGTGACCTGGTTGGGTTGGCTCTGGCCTACTGCAGGGCAGGACTCATCTCAGAAAGCATCAGCGGTAAGGATTGGACAACGGCAAATTCAGAGACTTTATATGTATTTACGTGCCAGAGAGACTGTGATTAAACGTGTGTGTGTGTTTGTGTGTGTGTGCACGTGCGTGCTATAGCCTATGAACGTGCCTTGACTGTGGCTTCCAGTGAAAAGGAAAAGGCTTATATATTGACAGCACTGGCTTTGCTACAGCACCAACAGGGCAACCTAGACTCCGCCAAGACTCTGTTATTTAAATGGTGAGTCTACTGTGTTGTCTGGACGGCACAACTTTTATATGTTTTTGACCTGTCCACTTATTAAATAATTTAAGTTTGTCCCACCAGTCATTTATTTCCAGTATTAGCTAGTGTAAAAAACCTCAGAAACCCTTGAGGCTTTTTTCAGTTTAATGTTGATTGTAAAAAGGGCTTTTTTCCATCCAGTGTTGGTAAAGCTATTACACCATTTATTTAATTTTTGAATGTTTTTTATTTCAATAGAAACTTTAGTATTTTTACCAGTATTTCAAGCTCATACTATGTATTTCTGCTCTTTGTTTCCACAGCTCCATGTTAAAGGAGCCAATCTCAGAGTCTCTGCTATGTTTATGTGCTCTGGGATTGGTCCACAGTGACGCTACACTAGCAGCTGCTGCCCTTACTGAGCTTCTAAAGCAAGGTTCAGCCTCTGGTAGCACTATCGAGCAGCAATGTCTACTCACCTGCACTTTGTTAGCTGTGCAGGGCAACTACAGTGCAGTACCAAGGGAGGCTTCAAGAGCTGTGCACAGGTACACAGCTTATATAAATTTTACCTTACTGATGTGCTGTCCCTGACCATAAACCTAATTTGACTTCAAAAAACTAATAAGTATGCTGGCATCTGCCCTGTTATACTTTGTGTATTTTACTCTACACTTGAGTGAACAAAGCAAGGTCAACAAATGCCTTAGTAATATTTTTTCTGTAACGTGTAACAGTGCAACAGCATATCCTATGCAAGCCTTTCTCTATCCTTTTGGCATTATTTACAGCAATCCTGGAAACCCATCTCTGTGGGTGCTTTTATCCAGAGTGGTACCACAATACTACCCTAGAAAGGCAAATGTAAGTGCATATACAAACATAAATATGACGTACATCCTAAGAGAAACCTAAGAATTCAAATGTGCTCTCACATTTGTTTGCTTGTGGTTCACATTTTTTTAAATTTGTTTTGCATTGCAGGGTGGTGCAGTGGCTGGTCATATTGCCTGTCTCTCCAGTATGACCCAAGGAAAGGTAGAAATGTGACTAATTTCTTTTTAAAGTGCCTATTTGTAATCTATTTGACATGTTCTCTGTTCATTTTTTACCTCACTATTGTCCTTTAATTAATTCCATCTTCTTTTTTTCTTCCTAAACTTTGCCATGTTTAGTCTTTTGTACATTGTAGATATATTTTAAAAGCTGAATATTTCAGCTACAAAAATTGCATTTTTAATTGTGATAACCACAGTGTTTGTATATTAAACTGAGTTGAACTGGCTTTTGTGACTGCAGAGGGCGTTGTTGTACAGTGGAGTGAACCAGCTGGCTTGTGGTAAACACTCTGGAGAGGACAGTCAGAAGAATGCATTGAAGACTATGCAGAGAGCTGTACTGCTCTGTCCCGGTAAACACACAATTCCCTTAAACTTCCCCACTACAAAATATTCTTTTTTTCATTATTCAAAGCCAAAAATGTACATGACAAGTAAATGTCTCTATATGATAAATAATTTGTTAAAATTCTCTAATTTAGTGTAATTCTAGTAAAATATATATTATATGCATTTACCCTGTGGGAATTACCCCTTCACATAGTGATGTCTTTGATAATGTCGAGGGGGAAAAATTCCCTTTTGGTAGCAGGCAAAACTTATTGTGTATCTGTGTTAGTGGGCCACTACCTTGCCTGCAAAGGAATACTTGCAGTCTCATATGTGACATAGCTGATATTTAGTTAAAAACATGGCTGTGTGAGATACCTGCATGTACATATCTGAGTCTCCGTTTCACTCTCTACTGTAGATGATCCAGCAACATGGGCAGGGTTAATGGCAGCCTGTCACACTGAAAACACTTCCTGTTATCTTTCTGGCTCTGCTCCTCGCAGGCAAGCACTGCAGCAAACCCTTATGTCAGTGGTTTCAGAGAAAGGTCTGTTCACTGGTGTGCTTTTACTGTGTCTCGTGTTTTGTGTGTGTGCGTATGTTTGACTGTACTGATAAGAGCTTTCTGTTTCTAGTGCGCCGTGTGGATGAGATAGAACGCCCTCTAGCCCAGTCTCTGGAAGGCTGGGTGCTGCAACAGGCAGTGACTGGCCTCATGCTGGAGGGACAGCTAGAGCAGGCAGAGGTCCTTTGCACACAGGTGGGATATGGGGACACACTTACTGTGTTCACGCATTCTCGGCATTACTTCTATGTCAAAGGGTGTAAACCTCTTGTTTGACAGTTTTACTTGTATTGCAGGTCTTGAATGTGTCCCCTGAACACCCATCAGTGATGTTGTCACTGAGGCAAGTGCAGTGTCAGCGCCTCCTTATGACCAATGATGGAACTGTCCTCCCAGAATCTGTTTTGGAGCAATTAAACAATGCTGTGATAATGAACCCTACCAACCTTGGAGCATGGCATGTAAGTGGACACATTTACCAGGTTATTCATTTTAAAATGCTGTAGCATTATGTATATTACAGTGACTGACTGATGAGCTGTTAAGTTTTAATTTCAAGCCCTGGTATTTTAATGGTATTTGATTCTAAACACTGTTAAACCACATTTTACATGGACACATAGAGCAAACACAACAAATTAAAAAATATTATGTCTGTCTTAGTTTGATAGTTGTTTAAATGTTGCAGCCATGTTGCATTAAAGTGACACAATGTTTTTTGCTGCATCTCCATTTTCTCTTGCTTTCACTGAGACTCTGGCCATTCTTTACATCCCTTGAAAACCTCAGATTGCTGCACTTAACATCAAATAGTTGCTACCAGCAGGATAGAAGCAGCAAAAAGTCTTGACCATAGTGGTAACTGTCACTACAAGGGTTCCAGTATAAATGTAGCGTTAATTATTTGCAGCAGTATTTTCATGTCATGTTCCATTATGTATAGACTCCATACAGAAATCACTGAATCAAAATTCAGTCAAATATTTATGTAACTGCATCATCTTATTTCTGTTAGTCTAAAACATATAGCATTGGAGTTTATCCAGAGGTGTGGCTTCAATAATAACATCACAATTAATCTGTTATGTAGAATTTTTCCAGCCATTTTATCTTTTCTGCTTGTGAAGTTTTTGGAATCTTGAAACAGTAATTATGCTTATCTTCTCATATTTTCTGCCCCTGCCACTCTAAATCTCCCATCCTTGCCTCTACTGCAAATCATCTTCGCTTATTTTATTGCTCTTCTGCTCCCCTCCACTCAGTGGCTGGCTGAGGTGTATCGCAACCAGGGCCTACTGGTACAGGCAGTCATGGCTTACAGACAGAGTCTCCAGCTAGCCTCGCAGCTTGGCATGCACAGCTGCCAGGTAGCCAGCCTTCTCCGACTAGCCCTGTTAGCTCTAGGACCTTGTATGGTGAGTTTCTGTTTAAGATAAACATGAAACTAGAAAATATGACTCATTTTAGGGCAACAGAGTAATGCTATTAAAGCACAGCTATACAATCAATACTGCAGCTACAAACAAGAACATTTGATATTACATGATGTAGAGATACTGTATTTCTTTTGTTTCAGAAGCAGTGTTTTCACAATAAGGGCTTTTAGTGTTTTATAAAAACTACAAAGAGACACACACACACACACACACACAAAGCCAACAACAGCTCCTTTGTACATCCCAGTCAAGTGGGCAGAATCAAGGTAGAGCAGATAAAAGATGGATGAATCACAGAATGGGCAGCCAAGGCTAAGTGGAAATACAAACAGGACAAGAAGCTTTGTGATTGTACTAGGTATATAAAATACAGATTTTGGAAGTTTGCTAAGTATTATAGCAATCAGATTTTAATTGTATCCAATGCTCCTGTGAAAGCTGTTGCTGATGCATAGAAGGCATGTGTTAAGCATGTTTGCAAATAGTATAGCTTAAAGTATAGAGACTTATTATATGGATAAAGCTTTATTTTGTGAAGGTTTCTCTTTGTTAGTTTTATGCTGAACCCTGTGTGATCTGACTTCTAAGGTGGGTGTCCCAGGAAATGACTGGAAGGACTTGGTACTGGAAGCTACTACTGAGGTTCTGAAGTTGGGCTCATCCCCTGTAGCCCTTCTTTTCCAGGCTCTGCTCCAGTTTGTGACAAAAATGGCTGCTAGGTCAGTGGATATCACTTCACTCTGTTTCCGTTGCAGGAGGGAGTTTGTATACATACGAGGAAGTGTAATCAGCATAGCCTTGCAAATAATTTTATCCCACTGGATGTTTAATTTGTCAACTTAGGTGACTGAATGAAACATAGGATTCCTAAAACGTCAAATCCATGCCTCCATCTGTCTTTTCAGTATGTTGATACTTTTAGAACTATGAAAACAACATTTTTGTGTCCTGGTTTTATAGCATTCTGTCAACCTCAGAGGACTGCCAGGACAGTTAATTAGAGTGCTACATTCATCAGAATGCTGAGCAGAGCAAATATGCCAACCATGACCTGGCTAAATTCCCTGAGGGATGCTGCAGAAACTCCACAGTGCCAAACATGATCACAGTATCAGGAGCTTTTTAAATTTCACATTGTATATGGTCATGTGAAGAAGAATTTTCAACCATCTGGACATAATAAAAAGCATTTGGTCCTTCCCAGGTCTTAAAATTAGGTAACTGTAATGTTAGATGAACAACACATGACATATTACACAGTGTCACTATTTATTTAACAATAACTATGCCTAAAGGTAGAAGCATTGTGTAGGAATTAAGAAGGTAAATAGCAGCCAGGTGCTGCTAAACAAATACACTTGATTAAGTGATCATTAACCAGTGTGACCACCTCTATAAAAGTGGAAGTTTTGACAGTTTGCTGGTCTGGAGCATCCAAGTGTGTGTTAACACAGTGCCAAGGAGGAAAGACATCAGCAGTGATCTTAGAAAAAACAATTATTGCTACCCATCAATCTGGGAAAGGGAGACAGACACTTATTTTTTGACCATTGCGGAACAGGGTTGATTTCAAGAAATTTGGTTCCAACTCCATAACTAATTGCTATGTTTGCATTAAAATGACAGTAGTGCAATATCTCCATATGGTCTACCATGCTGAAGTTTGTTCATGACCCATGCAACTTTCCAGATCTCATGATCCAAGTTGTTGAAATATATATGGTTCATGAGAAATGTGGTACTGTGAGTTAGCAAGTGACATTGTAGCACCAATTCTGCTGACTAAGTAGAAGGCCAACACATTTTGTATATCTTCATTATTTATGGAAGTAGAGCCAAAAGAAAACAACCATTACTTTTTTCCTTTAATAACTTTTAAACTAAATAATAGCGATGTGATTCCAAGTGCTGGGAGTAGGTATTTAAGGTCAACGAACATCATTATGGAGGTAAAATTATGATGCTGTTGTTTTCAGGTGTAATGGTATCATGGGGGGACTCCATGGCCTTGATGGAGGTTTGCGCTCTCTGAGTGCTTCCAGTTTCAGATGGGACATCTGTGTTAAACAAATGAGGATTTGTAAATGAGTGTTTACATGGTAACAGGCAGCATCATAGATAGCAATCATGTTATACCTTTGTTCAGCTCTGTTATGTCATCTACAGGGACACAAGACGTTTGCTGGAGAGGCTGATATACTTTCCCTGTCAAGAAATGCCAACAGCAGTGGTGCAGGTGGCCAGCTGGTATCTCCTCAGACACTTGCATGCCAAAAATGATGAGGAACTCATGAAGGTGAGCACACAGCTGCCCTACACCTACGCTGACTCCAGACTGGAGCAATTCTTTGGGAATGCGTATATACAGATATTTTCCAAGCATGTGCACACCTTTAGAATCATATTTCCCTTTACCACAGTTTTGATAATGACCACATTTTCTCGTCTTTCTGCAGGTTCTTTTGCAACATGCCAAAACAAATGGAGATCAAAGATTGCTGGAGTTTCATTCACTGCTCACCTCTTCATCCTGAGTTTTGCATTCATGTCACTATGCATTTACAACTGCTTTATGAAATTAGTGGGTTTATGCACAAACACCATTACTAATATTATAGGTCTGATATTAAATATGGCTTTATTGACTGTACATGAGCAAATCCATTTAGTACATTGAAATCATGATTATCTCACATTTCAAAATGTACTTTACATGCAGTAACAGTATCTAAAATGAGTACTTTCCCCCTGGTATTAATGAAGTATTCTGATTCTGATACATTCAGGCTAAAATAAAGACATTTTCTCAACATCAAAATTGTCTTATGTTGATTGCACATAATCTTGACATGAAAAGAGTATAAATTAGAATGCTAAAAGAATTTTCCAGGAACACTTAAATTCATACAAAACTCTGTAGACATTTTGTAGACCTCCCCAGTTTTGTGTAAGAAAGAGAACAAACTGAGTCCTGTTTCCAAAGTATGATTTACACCCACAGCTGAACATTTTTACACTTTAGGTAGTTCCCACTTTAGTATTTCCTCATCATAATTCTTGTTTCATCTGTGTCACATTTGTAGTTTTTCATTCTCTTACAGACTCTCAAATGCTGACTGGACAGAAATGCTTGCTCATTAAAGTACAGATGTTTTGCCCACAGCCCCAGCATTGTTGAATGATGTGCGGAGAACCCTGCTGCTGCTTTCGTCTGCACAGTGAACACACATCCGCAGCGGCGCCACCATACAATATTGTACCCTGATCTCCACTGGAATTACTCCCACTGTTAGCCACAAGCTGTTGAAGTCCTGTCCGTACAGTGTCTGGTGCCTTTGCAATGGCCACGACCGTCACTCTTTTGGGGTCAAACACACAATCCTCTTCTAGGCCGCTGGGAACAGCTTTCATGCCACAGTTGGGGGGTACCCAAGCAGTGTCGTATCCGTGCTTATTCCAGTTGTACTGCATAGGATGGTTGTCCGTATCAATGCGTTTGACACGGCCAACGCGCACGCGTAACTCAAGGACAACGCGGTCTGCAGGGTTACTGTGCAATGGATAACGTTCAGCCTTTTTCTTATTACGACTGACATACACGCCCTGTCCTAGCATGCCCCCCGACGACTGCTGAAAACCATTGGCAATAATGAGACGTGCATTGGCAATGCTGGTGCCATGGTACATGGTGTAGACGCCCTTATCTTTGGGCTCCTGGGAGGACCCCAGCTCCAAGCGGGGAGAGTCGTCATCATAGGTCACCTCCCAGCCAAAGAACTGCAGTGACATCCTACTTCAAAAACGGATGCTGGTGCCTGCAAAGACCAGAAACTATGTGAGGAACAAACACAATAATACCAGGAAATTATAAATAGATCCAGGAGAGACTCCATTTAAACTTTGTGCAAAGAAGTTTATTCCTCAGCTGACCAATTATAAATTAAACTGCACTGCCGCTGTCGTCACATGTTCATTGTTACGTAGATTTAAATGACTAAAGTCTGTGACTAAAGAAGTACCTTGTTTTAAAATAAACTATACGCTTATGTCAGTAAGTATAATAGAAGAAAAAGGCAATTGCTAAATTCTTTAGTAACCTACTACAAAGCAATCTAATAAGTTACATAATCAAGACTCACTGTATACTGCGCTATGTGTATATATACACAGCGTAGATGTATAAGGAAGTCTTACAAATGTTAAGATTCAAACACTGAGTACAAACTTCTCAATATTTAAATGTCCCAAAATAAACAGATATTAGTTTTATTTGCAGAAACCAAACATTATTTTGCTAATTTAGCATTAGGGTTTCATAGCAGCATTAAGACGCACCTATTGTAAAGTAAATCACTTATTTTAAGGTTTGTGAGAAAAACTGAAAAAAAAAACGATTGCACTGCTTATTCGCGATACGTACAACGAAGCGGTTTATTCTTAGGCAGCTTTAAAAAGCCTTACCGTTCGTGAGGAGACGTTTGTTCTCTGTAAGCGCGATAACTTTCACTTTCTGTTCAGCCGACGTGACCTGTAAACCCTGTTTCCTTTCCTTGTCGATGTAGCAGCGTCCCAGCTATGATTTCTCAGTTTTGGAGATATGTAAATGTATGGCCGGTTAGCTCAGTTGGTTAGAGCGTGGTGCTAATAACGCCAAGGTCGCGGGTTCGATCCCCGTACGGGCCACTGTAACTTTTCTTTATCTACGTTATTCATTGTATTTTAGACATGATTCAAATTCTAAACAGTATTTTAAAGATATTTTAATCCTCAAACATTTTTTTCTTACTCTAGAAATTCCCTTCTTTTTGAAAGAAATTCATCAGAGATTCTGTAGCTATGTGAAAATAGATAGGTGGGGGCACAAGCCCCTCTCACCATGGAGGGTTGCGTCAGGAAGGGCATCCGGCGTAAAACTTCTGCCAAATTACCAATGCGGATTTATAGATTGATAGATACATTATTCACTCCATAGGAGAAATTCAGGCACCTCGCAAATATAGCCTGAAAAGCAAAATGAACCTCCGGCTGCTCCCTTGTATTCTCCCCAAGGGGTCTCCACAGCAAATTAATCCGCATTGGTAATTTGGCAGAGGTTTTACGCCGGATGCCCTTCCTGACCTTCCATGGTGAGAGGGGCTTGTGTCCCCACCTGGGATCGAACCAGGGGCCTTTCGCTTGTAAGGCGAATAAATCAAAACAAATAAATAAATAAATAAAATACAGCAGATAATTTAGATCACAACAGCAAGTAATTTAAAATACAACAGATAATCTAAAACACAGCAAATATTTACAAAATATGGTAAATAACCCAAAAATACAGCAGATAATTGAAACTACACTATGCATGTTCTCCCCATGCTTGTGCATGTTTTCTCCAGGAGCTCTGGTGTCTTCTGCCTTTAAAAAACATGATGTCTGTAAGCCCAGGACACTCTTGCAAAAGAGTTCTTAATCTCAAGACTTCAACTCCTGTTTAAATAAAGGTTAATAAATAAAAAGAACAAATCAACAGTTATTAAAAAAAAACCCACACAAAATAAATAAAATTAAATAATAACAGAAATTTGTAAATTAACAGATTGAAAAAACTCATGATTAATTAATGACAATGCATTCATCCTTATTAATGGGATATCTATTAATATCCATTAAAATGTATACCATTTATTTAGGTATAAATAAATTACTAAATTGTTAAGGATATGAACAGACAGAAAATGAAACTGTATAAACTGTATAAGCCTAGTGTTTAAGACAGTAAAATAGTGATTATAAATATATATGAAAGATAGAAAATGAATTAAGTTTAAATGAGCCTTAATGTAGAAAGTGTAATATGTCACAATAAATACTATACACAGATATGGAAAGAGAAAAACAGCCCAGGTATTATTAAAGGGAGGAGTTGTAGAGTTTAATGGCCACATGTAGGAATGATATCCTGTGGCATTCTGTGGTGCATCGCGGTGGAATGAGTCTCCTGCTGAACGCGTTCTGTTACTGAACACTGTTCTGCATTTTAAAGAAAGATCAGCTGGGCTTGAGCTTTTGCAGAGGAACTTCTCTCTCCATGTGGGAACTCCATTCACAGAAACGCACAAACTGGATCTAACCAGAATAGGAAATGAAGTGAAGTGAGCAGCCCTATTAGACAGAAGAGCAAGATGACAGCTACATCAGGGTCTCTAATTTAGGAAACAGATGCCACACAGGTCTGGTATCTGACAGTTTCATTAAGTAGTACCCACAAAACACCAGTCTAAGTCAACAGACCAAAAAAAAGCACTATGAGCAAATGAATCCTCGTATGAATTGCTTTAATCAAAAAGAATAGTATGACATAGATCAAATAATCAGAATCAGAATACTTTATTAATCCCAGGGAGGAAATTGCTTACATTACAGACACTATATATGAATATAAATAAGAAAAATAGAAAATACAGATAACAGAAGATAAAAATAAAAAGATGCTGGAGGAGCCATCTTTTAATCATAGTGAAGGAGGTGCAATGGTTTGGGCCTGCTTAGGTGATTGTGTAAAACACTTATTACTCCATTTTGCAAAGCCATGCCACACCCTTTGGATGCTGCTTGACTGGAATAAATTTCCTCTCACAGCACAGATCAAAACTATACAAGCTGACTTTCTGGTCTTAATAGAGCATTCATCACAGTCACCAAATGACAACCTTACTGAGCTGTTTAGCATAATTTTTATGAATGACCTGCCATTTTTTGGGTGCCCTCAACTGTCTTAGAGATAATGTACATGAGCATCCTATGTCTGAATTTAAGCAGTTTGCTGTCTTTAAAAATAACTGAATCTAAGCTCATGTATTACATCTCACATCAGCTATCTGAGTTACATGGATGTTGGACTGAGTACTGGGAAAGGAACACTCGCCAAAAGGCTGACAGAACCGTGAAATATAACTTTGCTGAAAATATAGCTTTGGGAATATGTACCACAAAAGGACAACATGTGAGCTTGCATCGTGATATTCCTAAATGAGTTTGCGTTTTGTCATACGACCTGACAGAAAACCTGAGGCCAGGTTAACAGTGGGATAAAGAGCATGGGGGTCTTCAGCGGGAATGTATGATCCCAACATGTGGTAGGTAAGAGAAATACCCAGTTCACCATAACTTGATTTCATTTGTAATATACTGGAACACACTGTACCCCCTTTCCTTCCTTATGATGTCTGCAAAAGATAGTAGGTTCTTACCTACTGCCTCTTGCTATTTGTCAAGTTATTCTGTTTTTTTTTATCATCTCAAAAAGATGATTTTCCCCCTCATACCGTCAGCCACACTAGAAACTGCAGCCTCCAGGACTTTCTCTTAGCAGCACACAATTGGCAAATTACTTAAAACTCAAAATCTGTTCTAGTTGTTGCTATTGAATCACAAGTTTGTGGATATTCTCGTCACTCTTATATCTGCATCATTTACTGCATGTCATTAACTCTCACCCATAATATGCGTTTTGTCCTCAGTCTCTCTATGCTTTCCTTTATTCTCTTTCCTCGCATCCTCGCCAGCCATTCACAGCAGTTGGCTTCCCTTCCCTCAGCCTGATTCTGCCAAAGGCCTGTTAAAAGGGAGTTCTTCTTTCCAACAGACACCAAGTGCTTACTCATAAAGGGTGGTCTGATTGTTGGAGTTTCTCTATTATTTAAGGGACTTTACCTTACAATACAAAGAAACCCACTGACAAGCCATAAAGTAACATCTCAAATAAAATGTAATGTAACTGTTTATCTTTATTAGTTTTTCTGATAGGGTTCACCCACAAACCACACATGGAAAAAAATGGAACCTTATTAAACTGCAGACAAAGAGTTTGATAAAATAATAGTTATTGTATGCAACTCTGTTTAATGTTTTCAGCAAATGCAGCAAATGATTTTGTTTGTGTATTATAATAATGTGAATAATAATCAGAAAATGGAAAGCTGATCAAAATCAGAATCAGAATACTTTATTAATCCCAGCCATAGAAATAAGGAATTAAGATTATAGTAGACTTAATAATTCTATAGGTGAACAAGATTTTGCAGACCACTACAGAAATCCCCCTAAAACACATCCAGAACTAACTATATGAACATGTTGCACCAGTTTCATCGGTTTTAGTTTGATCTTATGATACATCAGCTTGTAAAAAATGGATAGGGATATCCACATGGACAGGGATGATTCATTTTCTTCTGCTACTTTCAGGGTCCGTCTGGACAGAAATGCTTCGACGTGAGAATACAGATGTTTTGTCCACACTTCCAGCACTGTTGCTTGATGTGTTGAGAGCCCTGCTGTGTTTTTCTCTTGCAAAGGGGACACACATTTGCGGCACTGCCATCTCTTCTTCCAGGCGTTTTGGATTTTTTTGCCAGAAGCTGTTGAAGCTCTGTCTTTATGGTGTCATTTGGTGCTTCTGCAATGCCTGCCACCGTCACTCTTTTGGGATCAAACACACAATCTTCCTCGAGGCCACTTCTCACGGCTGACAGGCCACAATTGGGGGGCACCCAGGCAGTGTCATAGCCATGTGAATGCCAGGTTACCTGCATAGGATGGTTGTCCTTGTCGATACGTTTGACACAGCCAACGCGCACACGCAGCTCAAGGATCACACGGTTTGAATCGCTGCTAAGCAATGGATAACGGGATGCCTTCTTCTTATCGCGACTGACATAGACGCCCTTTCCCAGCATGCCACCTGATGACTGTTTAAAGCCATTTGCAATGATGAGCCGTGCACTGGCAACACTGGTCCCATGGTACATAGTGTAGACTCCTCGGTTTTGAGGTTTCTGCGATGGCGCCAGCAACACACCGGTAAAAGAGGCACCATCATCGACCACCTCCCAGCCAGAGAACTGCACTGCCATCCTGATGTGAGAATCTGGTGCACAGAGGATGGCTGTTTAGGTTCAACAAAGATTTGCAGCTCTCTGTGAAATACACACGAAAATGCAGCATTAGTTTATTACAGACTTAGAAGAAATTGGGCTCTGGCAGCTTTACTGCTTTGGTTTTGGTCAGCAAAGCGCACTGATTCTTTTGTTAATCACCCCTTTGGAAGAAGAGGAGAGAAAAATCACTCACACTAATAACTAAAGCTGGCAGCATGGACTTCATTAAAACAGTGTTAAAGTTTCATTTTCTGCACGTTTCTCATCATTCATGTGAGACAGTCATTGTCATATCTGGCACTGCCCTGAAATTATTTCTCTGTATCTTAATAATTTTTATCTCCCCTTTTATTTAGCTACATTTATGTACATATACAGTTTATCTTGTTGCATTTCTTTTGTGCCTTATCTTCACGCCTTTTATGTATGTATGTTTATGTTGCCATACAAAGGAGCTCGCCCTTTTCTGGATACTTTGCTGCTGCTTCAGCAAGCTCTTGAACTAAATCCCTTGTGTCAGCCTGACTTGCTTCTGTGACTCATGACTGCTCTATGCAACTATCTGTTTAAGATTAAAACATTTAAGCCTTACCGTCCGAGAGGAGATGTTTTCCAACTTGAGAGCCTTCGCTTTCTGTTCTGTGGGTTTCGTTTACGATTCGGATTACGTCACGCGAGCGTGCAAGGTCGGCCGGTTAGCTCAGTTGGTTAGAGCGTGGTGCTAATAACGCCAAGGTCGCGGGTTCGATCCCCGTACGGGCCACTGTAACTTTTTTTCTCCGTAGAATTGAAAAAAAATATAATTTCATATCAAAAACTGATCATTTGAGCGCGGACACAACAATGTCATTTATTCGAAGTACTGGCTACAGACAGAGTGTCAAACTTGAAATTTACTCCACAGCAGTCTTGAAAAGCTTCTCCGTTGTATCTAAATCAGTTTTTACTCCAACAGTCACCGCCGTCTGTGCCGCTGAATTCTACCTTATACCTTCAGCAAAGGAGCTGCATATTCAGTTTTAAATGCTGGGGAACAGAGGCGGTGCAATGTTCTGAAGTCGTTTTAAGGACAGATTGTCTCATTTCGTTGGTGGACTTCATCTGATGGGTGACATCATCATCGTAACACGCGTCTCACATGAGAGGTGAAGAAACCTTCTCCGAGCTTTGACGTCATGTAGGAGGCCGAAATAGCTCAGTTGGGAGAGCGTTAGACTGAAGATCTAAAGGTCCCTGGTTCGATCCCGGGTTTCGGCAGTGTTTTGTTGTCGCAAGTGATGAGCCTTCTCAGTGGAGCAGTGGGATGATTAAAAAGTATTTATAAACTGATGTAGTGAGAAAATTTCAGCTGTTAATAAATGAATGACTGTTCCTGTGTTGACAACAGCAACCCTGAATTGCTCTGTTAGCAACACAGCCGCTGATCATAACTCATTACAGAAAAAATGCTTATAATAAACATTAATTGAAAATAAAATTTATTAGAGTGATTCTAAGTTTTACATTCTGATATTACAGATCAGGACTTAACAGTCTGGTAAAAGTTAAACATGTAGTGAGATATGAAAAGATAGGTCATCTTAATAATGTGAACAGAGCTTCTTGGTAGTTTCCTAATAGATTGTAGTGACTATATCATTTATTTGATTTTCAAAACAGCTTAAATAGCTGTTGGCTCCTGGGAAGAGATGAGAATTAAGCTATTGTTGAAGCGCCACTGTCACCCACAGGGTTTTGCCTCAGAATGGTTTGGCTCCAGCTAGTGCTTCAGGATAGGTGTGAGAGTAAAAAGAAGTTCTTTAGTTAATATAGCTAGTATTTGAACTCTTTCACCTTGCTGCAGATGTGCCTGATATCCTTCTGAAGCTTCTCCTTGTCAAGGTGGCATTTGATGTCCCATATCTGCCTCAGTGATTCAATTGCATCATGCACAGACAGGAACCCTATTTAAAACAGAGCCAGGGTGAATAAATCATCTCCAAACATATTGCTTTTGAGGTCAGTTATACAGGTTATTGATGCTGGATGATGGAGCTGCAATATTAGTCCTGGAAGGGCTTTTGTCGGGTTTGTTCAGCACTTTCAATAATAACTTTTTGAAAATTGTGTTGTGTAACCCTACAAAGGTACTGCTTTAACATGTCATGATTTTGTCTCATTTTTAAATTAAAGGCATCTGCATTTTGCTATCTCCTGTCCTGGTGGTCTCTTTTTATTATCTATAGTTACGCGGTCCTGATCATCACTTATGTCTCTATTACATAGTTAACTATGCAATTCTAAAACAGACACTTTTGATTAATGAATGTACTCTGAAGTAGCCGAGAGTGGGCTGGAAGGGCTGCCTTTGAGATACTGAATATCTTCTCCTTTCAACTCTATAACTCAATGCCCGTCTTGCCACGAATATTTACAACACTCATCAATTATGCATTGATTCTCTCATCCCATCTCTTTCTTTCTTTTCATTCTGCGCTTAAAATAGCGCAGTGAATGAATGGATCTCCAGCACTGAGAGCAGTGGCTGGGTGATGATTCATAGACAAGTTTACCCATGGTCTTATTTACCGAGGGAAGTTTCGGCACTTTCCTGTATGTCTACCCTTGCTTAAAAGATGGGGAGTGAGAGAGACTGTCAGAAAGTGGCGTAGGTGTGAGATCTAGTGCCAGGCCTCCTGGGAAACAAGATGAGGATGGATGTCAGCAGCAGCATGATGGAGAGTTGAGCTAGTTTGTTAGGCTGGCTTAATGCCTGTGTATTCCTGAGGACTGTCTTGTGATGTTCTAGCTTTGCTTAATGAAATAAAGTAGCCTTATGTGCAGAATAAGATAAATACACAAACCCATTTTATACTATTGCTGTCAACATTATTAAGAAAAATGTATAGCTATTATTATAAGCATTTAATTAAACCACATGATGACTGAGTTGGAACGCTTCTGTGCTCCACTATCCAGTTAAGACATCAACACCAAGTCATTGGCCACTGTCATTAACTGAAACAATAAAAACATCTCATTTTTGATAAAAATAAATGTACCATATCAGCCAAATAATAGTTAATCAGTTTTACCCAGTTTATGATGAGTCTTTTTTCTCTTTCTTCGTTTCATACTCTTTTGAAGTGTTCTTGCATGTGTATTATTTTCCTTGACATATATGGTAAAGTACATGTAGTACTGCACATGTGTGTTTGCTCACTGATGACAGCTAGTTAACCAACAGGGATCACCCACCTTTGTGGTATTCCTGTTTGAGCAGCTGCAGCTCCTGATGGAGGCCGCTCTCCACTGAGGTTATTCTTCTACTGAGTTTATCTTCTGAGCGTTTCAGCTGATCATGCTGACTGCGGTCAGCCTCGTTCCGCTGGGTGTCAAACTTCTCCACATGTGTCTCCAAAGCAAGCAGACGATCAGCCAATCCAGACTATAATACAGCACACACATGAAAACTCAGATCATAAACTTACAGTACTGGATGGACAAAAGTACTGGGCCACACCTCTTTAATTTTGAATTCAAACTTTTCATTTAGTCCAATTGCTGCAGGTGCATAAAATCAAGCACCTAGCCTTGCAGTTTGCCTTTTAAAGCATTTGTGAAAAGAATGGTTACAACTCCATATTAATGGCTATGAATTTAGAATGGGAGGTCATAAAAAATCCTGTAGGTGTAATGTGTAGGTGGCCCAATACTTTTGTCCATACAGCGATAGTAATTTTCTTACTGCAGTCCTGAACATCCTTTTATTAAAAGTATAATGTTAGCTACTGCATGTCAATCCCATGAGCCAGTCAGGCTTTTTTATACTTCATAAACTTAGGGTCCACTATATTTCTAAACCATTATATGCTGTACCATTTTGTCTTGCAATAGTGAAACCAGCTCCTGGTTGTCCCATGCATGTGACTCGAAAGAGCTCTTGAGCTGCTGTTCTGTCCAATTCCTCAATGTCTCTATTTTCTCCTTTCCTTCTTTCAGCTCTCCTGTCATCCTGATAAAGATGAATACAAAGTGAAATGTAATAGGCTTTACTTTGAAACTGGCAACAAAAATACATTTGGGATTAGATTATAAATGTCTTAGAATGCACATAGGCTGTCTTTTTCTTTCAGCTGCTTCCATTAGAGATTGCCACTGTGAATCATCTGTCTTGTCTCTCTGACTTTGTCTCCAAACTTCTCAACCTGAGCTTTCCCTCTGACGTACTCATTTCTAATCCTGACAATCCTGCTCACTCCCAGGGAAAATCTCAACATCTTCAATTCTGCTATCTCCAGCTCTGCCTCCTGTCTTTTTGTCAGTGCCACCGTCTCTAGACCATGCATCATAGCAGGTCTCACTACTGTTTCCCTTTCACTCTTGCTGCTATCCTTCTGTTACAAAACACCAATGACACTCGTCTTCACCTGCTCCACCCTGCCTGCTTTCACTTCTTCACCTCTCTTGTGCTCTGTCCGTTGCTTTGGATGGTTGATCCCAAGTATTTAAACTCATCCACCTTCACTACCTCTTCTCCTTACATCTTCACCATTCCACCTGTCTCATTCTCATTTATGCACATGTACTCTGTTTTGCTTCTACTGACTTTCCTCCTCTTCTCTCCAATGCATACCTCCACCTCTCCAGGCTTTCTTCCACCTCCTCCCAACTCCAACTACAGCTCACAGTCTCATCTGCAAGCATCATAGTCCACGGAGACTCCTGCCTGACCTCATCTGTCAAGCTATCCATGCACAAAGACTGTCTATTACCTTGAATCTTGCAAAGACCTAGCAATTCTTTATTGTCAATTTAGCTCTTTTTGGTTCTAATTGGTGTTTGACATCAGGAAAAAAGATTTTGTCTCCTTTAATAGCCAGTGCTTTATTGGCACGTCCATGTCTACGAACTTGAAGTTAGTAAAATGTTTTTGGTATGGAAGAGAATGACGATCATAAATCAATTATTTGTAATCTGTAACTTTGTATTATAAGAAAGATGTTTGTGTTTTGCTGCTTGAACCTGCTTAGAAGTCACTGTCTGGTGATTAGAAGTGAGATTTCCTCTGTGACAGTGCTACTTTTTTGTTTAGGGAAATGTCAGCCTCAACACTGAGAAATACCTAAAAAAAAGTGGTGAGAAGGAAGTTGTGGGACTTTTTTTTGCATAATTCTACATGATCTGTAAAAAAATGTTTGTTCATCATCATGTGGCCTTGACGCTCTGAATGCTATATTTGTCACAGCAAATATCCTTCTCTTTGTAATAAATGAAGAGGTCAACATATTGGTCACATTAATCACATTTGGAAAATAATGGGAAATGCCTCTGAAGGAAACTACAATCTTGAATAAAACAAGTGAAATAAATGTGGGCTGTGCAATATCATAGGACACAAAGTGAAGTTACTCAAGAACATTTTACTCTTATTCCTCAGTGTAAAGTTTTCTTGAGGCATTCAAAAGCCCCTCATTTGTGTGTCAGTGTTACAGTCCTGTTACAAATGCAGTTTTCTGTATAGCTGTGATGCTATAACACCCCATTAACTTCATTATTTTGGCTGCCTAATGTGGTTTATGTCAACACTAGACAACATAACAGCTGATTTGGCTGTGTTAAATGACTCCTCACTATCCACTTGTCTGCATGGAGGCTTATCTCCTTCTAAATTGAAAGGGTTATTTTGTGATGTCATTTAATTTGTGGTCCTTGTAAGCTTGATTGACATGTTTGGCTCTTTTTCAAATAGCTTTGTGAGCTGTGTGTAACTGGATTGTTGCTTTGGCCAACATTAAGATACAATTAATTCAAGGAAAATAATATTATCTTTAACAAAATAACTGTAAGCAGAAGTGTTGAATGCCTGGAGACATCTTAGAATGGGAACATTCTGATGCCCAGCTTGCACCACCACTTCTAAAAGACACAGCATAGTTGGATACAAATTA
This sequence comes from Etroplus canarensis, assembly GCA_015106775.1. Taxonomy (NCBI): domain Eukaryota; kingdom Metazoa; phylum Chordata; class Actinopteri; order Cichliformes; family Cichlidae; genus Etroplus; species Etroplus canarensis. The sequence continues at coordinate 2,336 of VUQH01018227.1, read as the reverse complement.
CCCCAGTCATCTTTTATAACATTCACAAATACTATTTTCAAACATGTGAGCTCAAATGGTCAAAGGTTTTTTATTTTTGATTTCTTCAGTAAAACACCAAGAACATCTTGACTGACTACTTTGTTCAGACTTAGGAAGTCCTGAAAAAGGCTTCTGAGAAAAAAAAAAAAAAATCAGTCAGTGTGGCCTAGTGTAAGCATAAATGAGATGGTCAAAAAGGAACATGAGGAAGATTGCTTTGATTGTTTACAAAAGAACCAGTTAGACCTAGGATGTAAAATCTAATGAGAGCTCTCTGTGGACTGAACATTAATGAAAATGCTTTCTGAAATCCGTCATGTCCACTTTGGAAAAATGACTTGGTCACCTAGAACATACAACACAAATTAGGCTGAGCATCAGGAACAAGCTTGGGCATACAGGGAGGCAATATCACTTAATGCTTGTGCAACATACGCTAAATGGGTGGGTAGATATGTAACGTAGCTTAAAAGAACACTGAAAACACATCAGATCTCAATAGGGGAAAAATAATACTGGATATACTAATATGGACTGTGTATTTTGTTAGGAATAAAAGGATGAAAACACCATTTGATGGAAATGAAAATGTTTAGCCTACAGTGAGCTGAATTCAAAGACACACTGAAAATCAAAGTGAAAAAAATGATGCACCAGTCCAGTTAATTTTGCCAAAATTTCATTGCAGCTACTCAAAATAGTACTCAGTTTGTATGGCCCCCACGTGTGTGTGTGTGTGTGTGTGTGTGTGTGTGTGTGTGTGTGTGTGTGTGTGTGCCTGACAACATCGGGGTATGCTCCTAATGAGATGACGGATGGTGTCCTGGGGAATCTCCTCCCAGATCTTAACCAGGGCATCACTGAGCTCTTGGACAGTTGG
>VUQH01018219.1:2010-26790 GCA_015106775.1 Etroplus canarensis | reverse complement strand
AATGTAACAACTACACTTTATGTAGAGAAGGTATGGGTGTTTTGTCTCAATGTGGTGAAGCAGTTTTGTAGGTTTCATTGCTTCATTAGCCAGTCGGTCACAGCGGGTGAGGAGCATGTGTATTACCTGTTGTAATAAACCTGTAACTTGGGTAAGAATCTTTGTATTTTCTTTTAAATGCAGCTTTCTTTTTGCTGGCGGTCCGTGACCCTTCTGCTGTCCCATTGTTTGCTCGTTCCTTCCCGAAAAAGCTCTTCAGTGAATTTTATTTTCAAGGGTTAACTTGTGTCGCTGATGCGTGAAACGACGTTTCAGAGTCAAGTGCGGTTAGTGAGGCAAGGGCGGAAACAGTTGTTTTTCAGAATAAGATCCGGAAGAAGAAAGAAAAATAACTTTTTAACCACAACATTTTTTCTTTGTGGCCCAGTTCCAAATGGTCCATTGACCGGGGGTTGGGGACTGCTGGTTTAGCTGATCGTGCAGCTGGCAGGACAAGGGTTAAAATGTATGGCCATGAGAACAGCGGTTTGGCATCAGGATAAATGTTTCTCCTTAAATGGGCCAGCTAAAGCTCATTATCAAACCCCTTTAAACTTAAAGAGGGCAATTCAGAGGTGCTTCAAAGGGCCTGAAGTAACCTAATAACCTTGAGATTGCTTCAGTTTGCCTAAGTTTCCCACTCCTGTAAAAAGGGTTAGATCAACATAATAAACTAAAGATGGAAAATTATTCATCAAATTTGTAAAAGTCGCCATGAGGACAATGCAAGGTATTCTATTTCCTTGTAATAATTAAACTATCAAAAACCCCATCAAAAATGATGCAGTCCTTCAGTATGATGTCTCGATTTGGCATGTGCATTTGACAGAACTCTGCATTCACTTATTTGCCTGTAAAAATGGCCACTCTGCTTTCTGTCATTCTGCATTTACTTGGTCATCATTTTTCGTCTGATTTACATAATCTTTGTCACCTCTGTCAGGGCATCCTTAAACATGTATGCACAGATAAGTGCAGGTACACATAGGCAGAAGTGACAGCACTGTGTGACTGGCTCATTATTTTGCTGTCATAAGCCAAATGCACCTACTGATTTGATTCTTTACAGCTACCTGATTTCTGAAACAGACACAGACAAAGCCATTTGCTTGTCTTTGTTTCTGTGGCTGTCTTTATAATACGCTTTACTCTATATGCATTGTATGCTTAGCTGTTTGTTTTGGCATTTTGTAAAGGGCATTTCATTGAGGCTCTGCAAGGGTTTCTTCTGGACATAAATTTGCAAATCAGCAATCAGTGCAGCACTCCTGATGTCGTGCGCGTATAAATATCTCCTTACTTGTGACTGTTCATTTTAGTTTTTGATTACACCTGTAATCATAAAGGCGGACAACTGTAAACATTCATTTTTTGAAAAAAGTTATTCCCTATAATTTCCAGTTGCCAATCATCACTTAATCAACTGAGTTTTAGAAAGCTTACCGTTTTCATGAGATTTTACAACATTGGGGAAGTTGCTCAGGTCTGCAAACGTCAGTACCCTGGGGAGTAATATTACTTGAAAAGGTTGTATAATAATGTTGAACTTGCCCATTTTAATAAATAATGAATACTTAAGATTTGTTTGAAAGTAGAACACCTCCAAGTGAAAGGGGGTGAAACCGCATTCACTAGGGGAAATGGCAAACAGGGTGGGAATTAATTGTCAGTTAAAAAATAGACCAGGGTGGCCTGCAGTGTTAGCCAGTGAGCTTTTTTACACTGTTGACCAAACTTGACTCGCTGGATAGGTGGAGTGTTTGCTCTCTTACTTCTTATCACTTCTTAATTTACTTCTTAATTGCTGTCATTTGTCTTGATTAAATGTCTTGTTTTTTTGTAAGTATCCATAATATGACACAGATACTATACAAAAATTGTTTGGGGATGTTTGATGGCTTAATGTTCACCCAGGTTACAAAAAGAGGAAGCCCAACATGTATCACTTCATCTAATGAGCTCATTGTAGATAAGATGAATCAGCTCATTTACCTAGCAGCCATGGTTTAGTGAGCCTCTAAATGATAAAAAAGCAGTTTTGTGAATATGGTGTTTGGTTTACATTAAAAAACCTTATCTAGTAGAAGGCGTTCTCATTGTAGAATTTTCTCTTGATAACCAACAGTCTAATAATTTGTTCTGTATTTTGCAGAATTGTAGAAAATGCTCGTCAGTTTCTCAGATCTTAAATGGTTGCATTTGAGTGGTTGTTTTTGTCCAGACAGCAGGGCAAAACCTGCAAGTACTAGAATAATGATGCTTTTTCCAATAAGGAATTTGACCAATTGTCAGGGTTGTTGCTGATTAAAATTTTGTTCATCAACTGTTATGATGATTAATCTTTTATTCTCACAGATTACAACAAATTTGAGAAAATGGTTAATCACACCCACTGTGAGAAAACTGCAAAGCATAGATTAAATTATCTTAATGATTATGCATTGCCTTTTCAGTTCATTTTTCAGCTTTAAATGGAGCCCAAGTGGATTAATTTACAGTGTCATGTTAAGGGTTAGTTGAGGCCAGTAGGACAGAGCAAATTATTAAATATATGCTTAATATGAATTCCAATTTATAGATTAATTATTTATGTAGGCAGTTAACCTATGCTCCTCAATGCTTACCTTGCCTAACAAACATTCAGTGGTTGTGAGTTAGTATGTGATCACCATCTTTTTTTTTATCATCACACAGCCTCACTCAAATAATTTAACTGTTTGTTTTTCCTCACTTCTATCCGACAAACATTCATGAAGAGTTTGAGGGTTGATATTGGGCTGTTCATAGTGACATTAATGTCTAGAAATAGTAGATGATTCACTGTTACTGTTTATGGTTTTTATTAAATTATATCCTATCACCTTTTTGTTCAGTTAAGTGTTTGCATATGAGTGGTAAGTAAAAGATAACAGCAAATTAAATTTTGTTTACTTTGGTCCACCTCTTAATGACCGTTCTGACTCAAATACTGTAGTTTGTTGTCTGTCAGTGCACAATTTACTAACTGTACTTGTGGTTTGTAAAACGGAACTTTACAGTTTGTCAAATTCAAGTGTATTTTTTGTTTCTCCCTCCCACATGCATCTCTGTAGCTTTCTTCCTATTATTCAGTTTCCTATGCAATTACCCAGCATCCACTGTGCCTTCTGTCAGCTACATATTTCCGCTTTGTGGGCAGAGTACTGTAGCACCACAACATTTGTTTTTGTATATGAGCTTTCTTTTATGGCACTGAGTGTGTCTTTGTGCATGAATTGACCGTCTGTTTGATGACAGCTGTGAAAACGGAACCATCCTTCTCTTAAACTGCCCTCCCAGTACCTCCTTTTCTCTCCCTTCTCAATGTCCTTCCTCTTTATCTTACTATTCCACTACAGAGGAATGTCCAAGTAATTTGTGCCATGTGTTTTTGTTTTTTAAATGTGAAGACATGCTATGTTTGATATGAATGCTGCAGCTCAGGCCACCCTGGGTTAACCATTTATTTCACGCCTGACTGGTCCTTCTTATGCCTTGTATGTTGACAACATGGCACTCGAAGGTCCATAATGTTTTTTTGTAATTTTTAAAGTCTAAGTAGAAGAAAGATAACGTGACATTAAATATGAATTCGACAGAAATTTTCTATGAAGACCTATATATTGATATTGTCTTACTTTAATTTCTTGAAAACATGCATTTTTTGTATTTCTTTTGTATTTGATATATGGTACTGATATTCAAATTATTATACTGTAGAGCTCTTACATGGACCTTGTCAGGGCATGTATGAGAGTCTTGCTTTTTCCTGCAGAAACAACAGGTGTAGCCTGACATCTAGTGGCTCAAATATGGTGTCACTTTTTTCTTTGTTTTTAATATACGAAGGTGCTACTTTCTTCTAAGCACAGTTTCACTGGTACTGCCATGCCCCACCTTTGCTGATGATTGATACAATTACAGCTTTGCAAATGTCAACTTAGACTGTGTTTAATTTACATATATTACTCCTCTAGAACTATGAATAAATGTGGTATCTTCGGGTGTTTCCCTCTTGCTTGATGTTAATCACTCATGAATTCTGTAGACAATTTCCTGGATCCACTTCTTGCCATCAGTGATTTCTGCCTAATGGATTCTTCATTTTTCTCTCCCTCTTCCTTGTCATTTCTTTTACCTACCATCTGGTCGATTTTTTTTCCCGTCCTTGCCACTTTTCTCTCTTTCATCCATCCCTCTACAGAAACTCAAACGGCTGTTTCCTGATGAGGTAGGTTTGTGGCAAGTTGTCACTGTCAGCTGTGCGCTTGACTTGTGTGTCAGATAAAATCACTGTGCATTTAATGTCATGTCACTGTCTGTCACAAGCCTAATCCGCCATAACACACTTGTTTGGTATCTGTGTTTTGTCTCCTGCTATACTGAAGTTAAATGTGCATGTTTTCTAGATGCACATTGATGGCATGATATGCTTGGCACAGAAACTAGTGATGCCTTCATGAAACTGCAATAGGAGAGTGCCAGATTTTTATTTATGAATCAGGGTCACTATATCAATGTATGCCAAGGTTACATGTACCCAGAAGCTAGTGCTGGTGCTGTGTTTGTCTGCAAAATTCTTAAACTCTGTGCTGTTCCTTCTTATGCCTTCTATACTGACTGTGTAACACTTATTAATAACTAGAGGATGGGACATCAAAAATTGTTTGACTCGTGACAAATGTTGTCATGAATCTGCCATAACAGTGTGTGTTTGTGCAAAAACCTTTTTGATGTCTCTAATCCCTATACATCATTTAATTTTTGAAAAGATTACTAGTCTTGTAGATAACAGCCCTTTTCAGACACAGAATATGTTGCATTGTTAAAGTGACACTTTTGTGTTAAATCAGAATCTGCATATTTGACAAAGATTTTACACCGGATGCCCTTCCTGACGCAACCCTCCCCATTTACTTGGGCTTGGAACTGGCACTAGAAGTGCATTTGCTTGTGGGCCCCTGTGGCTGGGTTAAAGAACGTGGTCCTGTGACCCAATTCTGAGATGATGGCGATGAATCTACAGAAAGAGCTGTATGCTTGTAGAAAATGGAGAGTAGTGAGAAGGAAAGGATTTAAAGTTAGATGCAGGTTGTTTTAAGTTCTCTTAAGCTGCAGGATTGACTGGTGACAAGTGTACCTCGCATTTATTAATATTAAAGCTGTAAAAAATTACTGTTACAGTTTAAATCTCTGATACATTTCAAGTTTGATCATTTTATGTTATCTGTTACCAGTTTGTGTAACATCCAGTCAAATCAAATGGTCTTGCTCAAGCTCCATGCTGGATGTTTAGTTATCCAAGCGGCAGGCATGAATAAACACTGAAAATAAATTTTGATAGCTTGATTTTAATTGCTCAGTGTCTTAAAGTTGTATATTCTGTGATGTTTCATAGATTATTAAACAAATGTATGTATAAGATATGAATGTTTAGATTATACATTTGTTACACTGTGGGTACACACTGAGTTTGCTTCCTTTTTCTCTCTTCTAATTGCATCTCGTACTGCTGCGTTCTGTTAATCAGACCTTGTAAGTCTATACAGTGGCAAGATTGAGACTAAGTAAAATTACTGTATGATTTTGGAAAGAGGTACATGTCTGAAAGGGGCTAATCTGATATACCTCAAGTAAGGGAGAACTGTCCCTTGGACATTTAACACTGCATATAATTTACATGTCACATTAACCTGAGTGGAGGCTATTCTGTAGCTTTCTGCTCTTACCACTTTCCTCTAACTAGTGTCATGTTGTTTGCTAATGCAGTTGGAACGTTTCACCAGCATAAGGACAAAAAAGGACAAGGAGAAATCTGGCCAAACACCAAGTCATCGACACTCTTCAGCTGCTAGCTATGAGATTAATACTCAGAATGCCATGCTGCATGATCTTACGGATGAAAACGTCCTGGAACTCTTCGAACAGATGCTGGTGAGAAAGACAGTAACTGTGTGTGTATGCATTGTGTGCTTTTGAGGTGTTGCATAGTATTCAGTGTCTTTACAGCCACTTGGCAAATTTCAGTCAAGAGTACTGAATTTGTCATTGATTAAACACCATTCATCTGGAATTACACCCACACCCTTAATTTGATTTTGAAAGCATGTGGTAATGTCTGTAGAAAAACTTTGGTTGTGTAAAGATTCATTCTGTCTTGCTGTAAATAGATTTTGACAAAAATGTAAAGGACAAATAACAGATCTTTGGAGACTAGCTTATTGGAGTATATGAAGTCCTAAATTGAAAAGATTTCTAATTAATATGTCAATATGTTTAAAAAAACCCAAACAATTAACCTGCAGATTCAAGTGTCTTTTACTGTCTTATAACAAGTTTTTTAATTGTTGCTTGGCTCCTCCTATTGTAATTCTTTAAACAATGTGGATTACACTTCTAGATGCACTTTATTTTATTAATTATTGCTTGAGTGCACATTTTTCTGTTTTCTTTCTATCTAAATTGCCTATTTCTCTCAGTCCCACTTTATTGGTTTTCTTCAATTTCTTTCCTTCTTTCTTTCTCCAGGTGGATATGAACCTAAATGAGGAAAAGCAGCAACCTCTGAGAGAGAAAGACATTGTAATCAAACGAGAGATGGTCTCCCAGTACCTCCACACATCAAAAGCTGTCAGTACATGAAATAATTATAACTTATTTTTTCCTCTTTAACTAGAACTAAAACAAGTTCCAAAGCATTTGGATCTATATGAGCCTCGAATTCTCCTTTGAACCTAAATTTGAGCACCTTATAAAAACCATCATTAATACATGGTAAAATGATAGCTTCTGAAACTTTAGTAGTTATTTAATAGTTACTCTTAACAAACCTTGTAAGGATACATATTGATGGTTATAGTAAAGTTGATATTTATAATCTTTGTATACTGCTAATGAACACTGTACTGCATTTATAAATAGCACTACAGCATTTAACAGATGGCTATTAAAAAAATAAAATAAAGTTGTAACTGATTTTTATGATACTTGTTTTAAAGAACATAAGCTAGGTTTAGGCACCAAAAAGATCATAAAGGAAAGATCATAGTTTAGGTTAAATAGTATTATTAATAGTATTATTATTAAATAGTACATCATAATACTGGATTGTTTTAATTCTTTTCCTATACACTCAGTGTCCAGTTTGTTAGATACACCTTACTATTACTGGTTGGACCCCCTTTTGCCTCCAGAACTGTCTTAATTGTTCATGACATAGATTCAACAAAGTGCTGGAAACATTCCTCAGAGATTTTAGCCCATACTGACAGTTGCTGCAGATATGTTAAATGTACATCCATGATCCAAATCCCCTGTTCCATCACATCCTAGTGGTGCTCTGTTGGACTGAGATCTGTCACTGTGGAGGACATTTGAGTACAGTGAACTCATTGTCGTGTTCAAGAAACCAGTTTAAGATGATATGAGTTTTGTGACATGGTACATTATACTGCTTCAAGCAACTTTCAGAAAATGAGTACACTGTTGACATGGTCAGCAGCGAGACTCAAGTAGGCTGTGGCATGTTCAGGTGGCACAAAGGGGCCCAAAGTGTGACCACCAGCAGCTTGAATATCTGATGCAAGTCAAGATAAATCAATTCTTTCATGTTTGACAAATTCTGACCCTACCATCCAAAAGGTATCACGCCTAGCAACGTTTTTCCTATCTTACATTGTCCAATTTTGGTGGCCTCACTTTTCTGTTCTTGGCTGACAGAAGTGGCAAGAGGTGTGGTTTCCTGCAGCTGTAGCCCCTCTGCTTCAATATTTAACATGTTGTTCATTCAGAGATTCTCTTCTATTTATCTTGGTTGTAACAAGTGGTAACTTGAGTTACTGTTTCCTTCCTATCAGCTCAAAGTAGTCTGGCCATTATTCTCAGACCTCTGGCGTCAATAAGACACTTTCCCTCAGAGACCTGAAGCTCAATGGGCATTTTCTCTTTTTTGGACCATTCTCTGTAAGCACTAGAAGCCCTAGATTGGTTGTAGATAAGCAGTTTCTGAAATACTCGGATCAGCCTGTTATGCACCAACAACCATGCGATGTTCAAAGTCACTTAAATCACATTTCTTCCCCATTTTGATGTTAGATTTGATTGTCGGGTCATCTTGACCATGTTTACGTGCCTAAATGCTTTGAGTTGCTGCTATGTGATTGGCTGATTAGATTGGCAGCCTGTCAAGGATGTGCCCTGCCTCCTCTGACAAAAGTATTCACCATTGAAATGCAGAATTGAATCTTTTGCAGAACCAGCTGCAAGAAAATAGTTTGTAAAGCCTTTTTAAATTTTTAGAAATATCTGGACAAGTACTAGTGAAATGTGTGTGTGAAATGTTATTTTAAAAAACTACTAAAATAAAAAGAACCGTACTTTTTATGTCAGGGTCAATAATATTTCACAGTACTGTAAACTGTTTAGTAACTGGTAGAACTGTCTTTGGAGATTATTGCTGCAACAGCTGGAACAGTAGCTGATGTCACTTGCACAATGAAATGCGAAATACATTTTCATCATTTCTCCTCCAAAACAGTTTCAGTTCTTCAGTATTGCTATGATGTCTCAACTCAACAAGCATCTTTAGGTCATGGCAGAATATCTGAACTGGTTATGTCTGACTTGTCGTTTCCATAACTTGAATGTTTTTCTTTTTCAGCTATTCAGCCACACTGATTCACTAGTTTATGGAGAGTAGCAACTGCCCTGAATTTCTTCCATTTACTTTATTAGGGATTTATAAAAACCCAGACCTTCAGAAATGTGTTTGTAGACTTTTCTTGCTTTGAAATCCTTGTAATTCTGAACGGTTCACTAATTCCAAGTGCTCAAATGGCCTGCATAATCATACACAGATGGTTGCTAATATAGTTCATTTAACTGTAAAATGAGCTTATTAGGGGAAATGTACTACACGCGGTATCCTTTAATCCCATATATCAAAATTTCAGATTATTCTTGACTTTTGTCCTTGACGCCTTACTGTTGTGTGTTCTTGTGGAAAGAACAGCAATTATACCCTGTAATAAGAAATATGTAAATACAGGATACTAAGTGATGTTGTGTTTGTGTACCTGCTGTGTTTGTTTGTGTTTGTTGATCAGGGTCAAGACCAAAAAGAGAGTTCCAAGTCTGCCATGGTATACATCCAGGAGTTAAAGTCTGACTATCGAGATACACAACTGCTGAACTGTCTCGAATCTCTGCGAGTCTCACTCAATAACAACCCTGTCAGGTAATGCATGCACACACACTTCAAACTGCAGGTACTCATTTTTATTCCTCAGGCTTTGTGCTCCAGTTTGAAATACGTAATGAATGCTATATTAATGTGCATTAATATAGCACAAAGTCCTTTTAGGCCTTATTTTGCACAAAGGTTAGGGGTCAAAAGTAGGTTTACATAAAGTCATGAAGCCAGTCATCTCTAATATTTTGTCAGTAGTGAGTAAATGCCTGAAGTCCCTACCGATAGACATCACCAGAGACTCCTTAGTGATGACCTTTTGAGCCTTCAGTTTCTTTGTGGGGTTTTATGCCTTTAGTCAGGTGTTCACAAAGTGGAGTGTAGGTCAGTAGAATTGAGGTCAGGTGCTTGATTTGTCCAGTCTTGGATATTGCACTGGTAAAGCCCTTTGGTTCCCTTGGTATGCATAGGATGGTTGTCCAACTGAATGAATGAAATGTTGCCCAGTGAGCTTTGACATATCAAACTAAGCATAAAGAACTGTTCTTGTATACCTCAATGGTGATATGATCAAAAAATGCTTGTGTGCCTGGTCAATTGTCAGTCCTGGATATCCAAACCTCTATCCAAAAGAAAATCACCACCACACTTGGAAGATGAGGTGTTTCGCTTCGGGTAACAAATAGTTCCTTTGTTTTTCACCCTTAACTCTTGGTTGATTTTTGGTTCAACAGTCCATAAAACTTTGTTTCATGACACTTCGAGATTCTTTTTGATGTTTTTTGAACTTGAACTATGTCTTTTGTTTTTGTGGCTCACTAGGGTTTAAATCTTGTGGTTGAATCCTCTGAAGTTATAGTTATGAAGCCTTCTCTTGATTTATTGACAAGTAAACATGTATGCCTGGAGAGCATTCTCGCCTTGCTGTGCAGTCAAAGACATTTTTTCACCTCACAAATGATTTTTTGCTCATTCATAACATTTCTTTTAATTTTTTCTGAGTCCTCCTGTGTGCACACACTATTTTAGAAGGTACTACCCAGCTGTTGATTTCAGTAAAGCAAATACTTGGATGTCTTCTCTGTTTTCCTTCTTATTTTGCGTGGTCAGCTTTGTGGTTATTATACTTACAATTTCACCTGAATCTAAATGTCAGCTTAGTCGACTCTGAGCCATACCTGAGCTCTGAACATCAAAGTGCACAGTTACTTAATAGCCATTTAGTAGATGAATATCCATTTATTTTTCAGCCTTTGCAGTTTGGGGAGTCTGTGTGAAATATCTATCAGGGGGTTATTGATGTCTGTGAGTCAGGGAAAGATTTAAACAGCTCTTTAAGTTCTATTAAAAGTCAGTCATCATTAAAGAACTTTATCTACATGCTGTGTAGATTACAAACAATTCTCAATTTGTCCAAGACTGGCCACTTCAGAAAATTTAGGCCAAGATCATGGTTGTTTTATGCCAACAAATTTTCCAAGATCATGAAATTTCATCACAGGTTCTGCAGTAAGCTCTTGCAGCATGTTTTTATAAGAGAGAGAGGGAAAAGAAAGCTGTTGCTTTCCAGAAAGAACATGAGAGAAAATCTAAAGTTTACCATTGAACATGTGTGCAAAGGCTGGTGGCCTCATTTATAACTGCAGTGCATGGGGGAAAACGGGGCCTGACGAAGGTGTACACCTTTTCCCACTGAAAATTTGGAAAATAAAAAAACGCACCCGTACAGAAACTCTTTTAGTGTTGAGGGGATGTGCCACTCTGTCAAAATTAAATGTAATGAATCACTATATTATAATGATGCCTCAGCTCAAACATAATTTTTCCACTTTATCAAAAACATTTAAACTAGTGTTGCTTCTTGAGTCTTTGCTAGTGAGCCTTTTGTGCACACATACACCTTTTAGTATTCATCCTACACACAGTTTTAGAAATAAAGCCCCAGGCCTTTTGGAATAGCATGCTCTCAGCTATGAATCAAAGTTGGATTGTTTGGCCACAATTTAGTAGACATGTTTGGCAGACAAAATACAACTTTCAGGAGCAAAACCTCATATGCACTGTAAAGCATGGTGGTAATGTAATGTTGTGGTATGTGGTTTCTTCACTGGCTGAAGGACTTGACATTTTTGAATCAACTATGAAATCTCCATTTCTGATGGCGCTTGAAGGTAATGGACTTCTTTCATAACTGTGAGTGTAGACATGTTCTTTTCTTGTGCACAAACAAATGCACATGCAGAATTACAGTCAGAATCACGAAACGTAATGACCAGTCTTCGCACTGTGTATGTTTCTAAATTCATAGAGGAGTGCTCATTATCCGCAATCTGCACACTGTCACATGCCCCTTTCTCAGTGTATGGGAGCATGTTCACCTCAAGGTGGATCATGGAGAAAGCTTGTACTTGAAAATTTACTAATCACGTGATCTTGTCACTTCCAGTTGGGTGCAGAATTTTGGAAATGAGGGCCTTGCTTTGCTTCTGAATCTGCTGAGAAGACTACCAGAGGAGAAAGATGAGTACCCGTAAGTCACCTAAACCAGTGACAAGCTAAATGTATACTCTAGTGATTTGTTTGTAATACTCTTTTGTGTCTGTGTTTATTCTCATTCAACAACCAGGATGACAGGAGTGAAATGTCAACATGAGATCATTCGCTGCCTAAAAGCCTTCATGAATAACAAGGTAAGACACCTGATGGGTGATGGGTAATAATCCTTTGTTTGATACTGGAAGTAACATAACCATAAAATCATAATTGGCTCATTTTCTGTCTTGATTGTAATGTAATGATTCTTCCACCAGAGGGCACTCTGAATTCATGCTCTAAGCATTTTCAAAGATTGAAAATGTTCTGAGTATACAGTGTATTGATGTTTCTGACCCAAAGAAATCGGTGTTAATCTGTCCAGAGTGTGTGTGTGTGTGTGTGTGTGTGTGTGTGTGTGTGTGTGACATATATACACACACACACACACATATATATAAAAATGAGAACTAAGCTGCATTACATAAAAACTAATACTATAAAGATTAATACAAAGCCTGTTCTGAAACAAAAGAATTCCAATGTAAAGCTAATGAAACATTGTTTAAATATTGATTAATATTGTTCAAGCTGATTTGCATTGTCAGGCTTAGGTTTATTGAAGATTAGTCAGTAATAGAGCAAAGTTAAATTATGAATATTACAGTATTGGTCCAGACTTATTTTTGAATGTTTTAATGAATAATGACATAATAAATGTCATTGCCTTATTCTAATAACAGCCTGTAGTAATAATGTCCACTGTAGGTGGCAAATTCAGTAAATTGTGCTGTTTTGCATGACTTTCAAAGTACTCACTTTTGACGGGTTGTTATGCCCCTTGTATCTAAGCAAAACATTTCTGTACCATTTTCAGAGTTGTTGCAGTCAAATACATTTCACCTTGACCAAGAGATGCATTTTCTTTTGATATAAAGACTGTAATTTGAAGAATGAAAGCCTTGCTCAAAGGGAAGTCTTTACTTCAGTCTACTTTCTCTCTTTCCTTTCTTTTCTTTTTAGCATGGTCTAAAATCCATGTTAGAGTCAGCTGAAGGAATTCCTCTGCTGGTCAGAGCCATCAACCCAAGGGTGCCTCATATGATGGTGGATGCTGTCAGACTGCTTTCTGCCATCTCTATTTTGGAACATCCTGAAAACCTGTAAGCATTAGTGAAATTTGATATTTTATCATTAACCTGAATATACAGAAATCATGGGCTTTACAACCAGCTCTTAACCACAATTAAAGTTTGGAGCGTAGGTCTAATGTCCGACTGACAGTCATGAACTATCCTCATGTTTCTCTTCACCTGTATTAATAAATCAAAGGAATGTTCTTTTTTCCTGCAATTTTTTCTCTAAGGGAATTTTTTTTAATTTTTTCACTGATATTTTATTTAAAGTGTAACGTGGTAAAGCTTTGCACAATGTGCATATCTGTCTGTCTTTTGCAGTCACGAGCGTGTCTTGGAGGCCATTACAGAGGAGGCGGAGAAACAAGACATTGAAAGATTTCAGCCTCTCCTTACTGGCATGAACAGTCAAAACATTGCTCTTAAGGTACACATTTAGAGGAAAACACATACTTTACCAATTATAGATCCTCACATGTGCTTCTGTTTGACAAATGACTCATTTTTCTTTGATCAACTTAATGACTTCTACAGTATAAAAGACACCTAACAGAAATTGTGTTTTGTGTTACAGCTTTCATATATCCAGTTAGTCTGAACTGTGAAGTTGACCTTATGATGTGTTTTTGGCAGGGTGGCTGCATGCAGCTAATCAACGCCTTGATCAGCCGTGGAGAAGAATTGGACTTCAGAATCCATATTCGCTCTGAACTGCTAAGACTGGGACTTAGAGACCTGCTGAGGGTACAGAAAACACTCTCAAAAGTGACTGTGCAACAACATACATTTTCACAGCTTTTAATCTTTGTGTCTCCCTATCTTGATGGCTCTGTCTTCCTGATACGCTGATACACTTGTGCTGTAAAAACTCTTTTCTCAAGGATTCAAACTCAAAATGTTTGACTGTCACTCTCCTCCTGCCATTCTCCATCGTGTCTTTTCATCTCTCCGCCTGCATCCCATTCCTTTCCCTGCAGGAGGTGCGGAAGATAGAAAATGAAGAGCTGAGGGTGCAGCTCATGGTGTTTGATGAGCAGGCTGAAGATGATTCTGAGGACCTCAAAGCGCGTCTTGATGACATCCGCATTGAAATGGAATATCCTTCCAATGGGCAAAATTATTCATTTGTAGAAACTGTCATGGTTGCTTTTTGTCCTTCAAAACAAAGAGGATCAGCAAGATAAAATCTGGGCCGTCTAGTAATTTTCATGTTTACAGTACTTTGCTAGTTTCATTAGAAAGAGAAAACCTTGTCTTTGCTTTTTCTAACAAGATCCAGCCCACCAATTTGTAAATATAATTATTTGTATTTATTCCCTGCATTATACAAAAAAGATTCAAATATCTGAAGTTTTCTACTTTCTTCCCCTGGATCAGTCCTCTTTGTCGCCATTGGAGTAATGTGTTTCACATATAGCCAGCCTGGCCATTTTCTTCAGACTGAAAAAAAATTACATTTTCATAGGTAATAGACATAGTCTATAGGATATTCAGTGTCTGTGTGTGTCAAGTACATTTAGTGGGCCTTTTTATAGTCACATTTAGTGCTGTAAAAACAAGCAAAACATCTAACCAGCTTTGTTCTATCGCAACTCTGTCTTTATTATAAATCCACTGAAACATTTAGGAGGCTGTCCAAAAGCTACACAACAGTAATAGACACTGATTCACTTAATGAATTTGGATCTGATCCAAAAGTAAATGTGGATTCCCCCACCAGATTCATTTTTCCAGTTTTCAATGCACTAATAGTAATGTGCAGTAGTCATGAGGGAAAATCAAACCTCTTCAGCACTACAGCTTATTTCTTGAGTCAACCTGGATCTGTTTTGGGTTATCCCACAAAGTGTTGGCCGTGGTCTGGAAGATATTGTCCTTCATGTTTGAAAGGCATTATATCTAGCTATTTATGAACTTCATGGTTCATGTTATTGCTCATGCATTAGAATCAGAATCCTTTATTAATCCTAGGGGGGAAATTTCTTATTTTGCAGATGCTCCATTAGGTATAAATGTATATAAATATGAAAGATAGGAAAATAAAAATGTATTTCAGAATCAGAATACTTTATTAATCCTAGAGGGAAATTGCATACATTTTATGAATCTATACATAAAAAGTGCAATGTCACACAAGCACTTAAAAAACAATTAACATTAAAACAATATGGGAAATGTGAAGTTATTGCCTGAAAGGCTTCATTTTATGTAGTTGCTGTCAGTCTTGGTATATCCTAAACGTCTACTGAATTAACCCGAATCATATGTTTGTGTAAATTTGACAACAATTCTAAGCATGGGATGGACACTGTTTGTCACCTAGCTCACACAATGGTTCCTGTTGTCTAATGTACTGAATGTAGCATCTAGGATGAAGAGGTTTTTAAAGAAATCAACCTTACTGTACTCTGTACTTAAAAAATGAGAATTCATAACTGCTGCACTTCTCTTTGCTTTTATCTACATGCAATTCTGAATTTCAACACCAGGTGTCTCCCAGGGGTAACCATCATATAGAGTGTTGCAGTGAGAAAGGCAGACTCTGCAGCCTCCATATCAGTTAAACACAGTAATGTTTTACAGAAGGTCATATGAATTTTGACAACATGAACAGGTGTCTGTTGGAAAGAAATGAGTGTTAAGGTTAAATCCAACCTTATACACGCACTTCTGCTCTTAAGTTAAAGGTCACTTAGAAATGCCCTTGTTTTTTAAAGGAAAAAAGAAATGTTTTTCTCAAATAAAATTAAATCAATCAAACATTTGAAAATGACAATTAATGGAATCAATAAATAATTCATGTATGAATTTTAATGGAATAGCTACGTAGATGTACAGAGGCACATTTTCAGCATCCTCAACTGCTGTGCTCCAATGGCACATTGTGTTCCCTAATGCAAGTTTATTAGAAAATTGCTTCTAATTGTCCAAAAGAAAAAAAAAAAAAAAAACCCCATTTGCAATTATGTTGGCACGGCTGAAAACTGTTGTGCTGATTAAAGAATCAAAAAATGTCTAATTGAGTGTCTGGAGCGACAGCCTTTGTAGGCTTGATTATAGTCTCAAAATGGCCAAAAAATGATTAGTAACACGATGTGCTTTTGGAATAAAGCTGAAAATGGTGCTCTGTACACCCACATAGATATCCCATTAAAAATTAAGTGATTAGTGATTTGTTCCATTAATCATTGTTATTTTCAACATTTCTGATCGATTTGTTTTTAATTAAAATAACAAATTGACTTTTCTTTCAAAAGCAAGGACATTTGTGTAAGTTACCAAGTTCTTGTGAATCAATAGCCTCATGTGAGTAAAATGTGCCACCAAAATTGGTGCAAAACAGTACAGAGTTGCTGATTGTCAATTTTATAGATTCAGTGATATTTGTGTTAAACTCATCTATTGATCTTGTTCATTGACCCTTAATTGATTTTGCCTCAATGATGTGAGGGAAGTATTTGAGATCTTGGTCAACACTGTGAAGGACTCCAAGGCCGAAAGCCACTTTCTGTCCCTAATGCAGCACCTGCTACTGATACGCAATGATTACTTGGCCAGGTAACACACACACATTTTCTCCGCCTCACACTATCGCATATGATGCTGCTGTTTTCTGGCACATACCCACTGATGTTCTTTTATTGTGATAAATACATTCCCATTTTGGGTAATGAAATAAAATGACCCTAATATATTTTTCAGAATGACTGGGTTTCTCTAAATGAAGAGAAAATGAATTTCTTATTTTATTTTCACTTTAATGACTGTGCAATCAAAGGCCAACAAAGTCAGTGGACTTTTTACCCAACATGTAGGAAGGTGGATGACAAATCTTAAAGTTAATAAATTAGTTTT
This sequence comes from Etroplus canarensis, assembly GCA_015106775.1. Classification (NCBI taxonomy): domain Eukaryota; kingdom Metazoa; phylum Chordata; class Actinopteri; order Cichliformes; family Cichlidae; genus Etroplus; species Etroplus canarensis. The sequence continues at coordinate 10,023 of VUQH01018219.1, read as the reverse complement.
CCCAGTTGGACAATGAAAGCTGCAAGCCGATGCAACGAAGCTTTACAATGACAATATAACTAAGAAAAAAGGAAAGAAATAACTTCCTTTTCTTCTTTTCTCTGCCTTCACTAACGTCTTCTTCCCTTCAGCACTTTCCTCTATTTGCTGTTTGTTTTCTAGCGCACCCTCCCAAAGCATGAAAATTAATACATGCAAAGAAATCCAATTCCATTTTAATAGAAATGAGCGCCATCAACTCTTATCACAAGAAATATGCTAATTCCCCCTCTGTTTTCCAAAACCCTTAGAGTTTTGGCTAAAGAAACAGAAGAAAGAGAGAGAGAGTGATTTAATGACAAGACTAGAGTAGAATGTTGTTAAGGACAGGTCAGGAGTTCTACTGCATTATGTATGTCCAAGTTTACTCTTGAACAAAAATGTACAGAGATGCACCTATTTCAGTTGGGATTGAGATATTGTTTGTCTAGTGTTTTCTTGATGGTATCAGATAGCCAGGAAATTGTGGTTTATTTTTAACACTGTTTGGGGGATACATTGCAATGATGGAAAAGGCAGGCTGGCCCAAACAAATGGTCCCAGCTGGAGTCTTTTTAGCTCCCCCACCATCTCTTCTATCCTCTGTTTCTCTCCTGTTCAGCTTTTTCCATCCAGGTGATCTAGAAGAGCACAAAAGAGGTGGTCTGTAATGGACTCCACAGAGAGACAAGAAGTGAGGGTGGGAGGGAGAGCTGTAGAGTGGCTGAAAATACAGTTTGGTAATTATAGAAACAAAAGGCAAAGGAAGGTGGAGGTTGAAACGATAATCAAAAAATTGAGAGTTGAGGCAAATTGCAATATGGAGTACCTTCTGCTTTGCCCTTTTTTTAATTCTTGGTTTTCAATCTCAAGTGTAGCTGTTTACACTTCTCATGTATGTACTGTGCATGAACACAGACTATAGGGCTTGGTATGTATGATTAGTTTATGCTTACTTTACAATCAGTCCAAATATAGATACCTTTACACCTACCAACTACCCTTTTCTGATTACACCAAATGTTCAAATTTAAGATTCATTAAGAATGTCAGATTTAGCATGCAACCAAATACAATTATATTAATTCTTACTGAACACAGTTTTAAGTAATGACACTAGATGTCTCTCTCGCTCCACGAATAAATTTGAGCTTTTGAAAAAAGTGTTTAAAGCATAGTGAAGGAGTAGAATAAGTGTTAGACAAATGGAGAGCGGCTAAGAGAGAGACCAGTGAGGGAAGGTGACAGAATAAATAAAGTATTGAGTTTTGACTTTGGCAGCATCTAATGAGGTCAGGGAATAAGACACCTCCAAAATTGAGTGTCTGTGTGAAGTTGGCTTCATCAGACATGGGGTGCTGGGCATAAACCAGCACACTCTCACAAAAATATTTGAACACAATCAATCTTTGTGACAAGAAACTCAAACTGTCATCCTCACACAGACAGCCAATCTCAGTTGCTAAGACAAAGTGATAAAGCATGCATGTTCACACATTTGTCTCCACAGATGAACTTACTTGTTCCTTGTCAATCCTATTCGGGAAAAAAAAAATGTACCAGATTTCTTAGAGAGTTGTTTGTTTATGGCTGGTATCATTAAGCACATGTATTTATTGGAATTGTTATGAAATATGAGTATTCAGAGTGATACATTTCTTTTTTCCAGTATCGCGCACAAATTCTCTCTTGTTCCCATCCTCCCATCAAATTTCATTCTCCTATGTCTCTTTTGATTTCCTTTTCTTTGTCTCCTAATCCATTTGTCTGTGATCCTATTTCTCCCGCTTTCCCGCAGGCCTCAGTACTACAAGTTGATAGATGAGTGTATCGCTCAGATCGTACTTCACAGGAATGGGGCAGATCCTGACTTCAAGTGCCGTAACCTCACCCTCAACGTTGAAAGCTTGATAGGTGGGTTGTTAAACAGCAACTTACATATTCCCACTCCAATTAATGACACAGCTGCTGTGTTGGTATTGTTGGAAATATACCTGATCTGTGTTAATTTTTGTCATAGTATTTGTTACATTGTCTGTCAGCACAGTTGAAATCCCAGACACAACACTGGGGGGAGCCAGAGAGGGAGTATGCCCAAGTGTGGAGTTAATTGTGCTACAGGTTTTAACACCATAATTGGGTTTTATTAAATTAATTTTTTTAATTTTTTTTAGCAATCATAGTTTGGTTTAAGTTAGATGGTAACTTTCTGGCATTCTTTATATTAATATTACATATATTAATATAAAATTTAGCATTGTAATACATGTTGTCCAACCATGCTGGGAAATACAAAGTGCTTGTACATGATTTTTAAGTAACCATGCTTAAAGACAAACTGAAAAATTAGTGTGGAAACAGAAGAGATGTGATAAAATTTGATTTCTGGGATAAGGGCACACATTTTCAGACAGTCCAGACTCCAGAAAGGAGTTCGTAACATTGCAGTTGGTTGTGAGCATTCTGATTGCCACAAATAGTCACACGTTAGAAAGATTTAAACACTGTTTGAACTCCATATTAATATAATTTTTCCTGTTTTTAGTAAATTTAATAATGCTTGCTGGTGTGTGTGTGTGTGTGTGTGTGTGTGTATATGTATGTGTGTGTGTGTGTGTATATATATATATATGCATTTGGATTTGCTGACTTGAGTGGCAGTTCTAAATGATCGCTTGCTTCAGTAACCTAAACCACAACAGAATGAAAGTGCAGGCCATGTCTCAGGAGTTTGGTGCTCTTTATGGCAGGTCTCTTTTGCTCAATGCAAGAGGCTCTAATTGCACTGCTTCTAAATGTGTCCTGAGACACGCGCACACACACACACACACACACACACACACACACACACACACACACACACACACAGGCTGGCTGGCCTCTTTTAAGGCTGCCAGTTATTATTGGTGGAAAGCAGCCCAATTCTGCCCTGCATGCATTATTTAGTGTTTTTCTTTGAACTCTGAAATTCAGCACAGTTTTTCCCCCTACATTCTGTCTCCCTTAGTGCTCTCTATTCGAAGTTTGTCCCATTTAGCCTAGCCTCACCCCCTAACCCCCAACTACAAAAATCCATTGCACAATACACTCATACACAAATGCACACTGTGTAATTTCATGAGGGTAAGTATAATATTGTAACATTCTTTAAAACTGCAAAAATCATTCAGTTCCATTTTGCCTGCCTTACTTAGTAGCTCATGTAGATAAGCAGTACTTTGCATAGATTCAACTTCTTTTTCCACCAGCCTGATTTTCTTTGCACACTTAATATTTCCACAATCTGTAGGGTTCACATTTCAGTTCACATCATTTCTTCAATTTCTATTTTAGCTTTTCACAGCCTTCTATCGTTGCTATCTGTCTGCTTGATCCCTTCCCTCCTGGGCATCATGATTAGCTGTCTTTGATCCAGTGACATTGTGGCATTCATCTTCATGTTAATTAGCTCTTTTACTGCACATGCTTGTTAAGCCCTTCAGCATTGAACCACCTGTAGACCCTGCAATTATTCTGTAAAAGCACCCTGTTGGTCAGTCTGTCTCCTTCTCACCCTGCCCTCTGCCAAGCAGAATCTCCATAAAATAGTCTAGAAGTAAGACATTATCAGTCTTAAATTTTAGCAGTCTTTCAAAAAAAGTGTTGAAGAATTGTGTGTCATGTTATGAAAATTATGTTTCATAGAGAGAAATTGAGGAAAAAAATGGAGCCCATCAAAGGTGTAGGTAGCAGCATGCAACATAAAGCATCAGATTGTAATGAGATGCCTACACAGTCATTTCATAGATCTTAACTTTGAGTAGTGTGATAAGAAAAAATAGGGAGACAGATGGCTGCTAACTCTTTATGTGCGCATCTGTTTGTAAGTTTATGTGAACACACAGCATGTGCCAGACTGAAGGGTATGATGTCTTCATGGTCAGACAAATGTAGGTGTGCTGTCAAGACCCTTATCTACTACCTCTTTTCCTCCATATCTTTTCCTATCCTCTGTCCTTCCTTTTCATCCCCAGACAATATGGTGGACCAGACCAAGGTGGAAACCAGCGAGGCAAAAGCAACTGAACTGGAGAAGAAGGTGAAATACAGACAGATACATATGCCTACACTGATGGAACGCAGACACACAGATTTATTAACACATCAACCCAGAGACTTGCTAGCTATTACAGTCACATGAGACACAAAATAAAATCAGACATTGTCAAAGCTAACAGTTCCCCTCACCCATGCAGACACAATGGGATTGTAATGAAATTCTATGCAACCATTGTCTGGCTCACATAGGATGACAAATGGAGAAAAAAGGGGAGAAACAGAGGGTTACTAAGAAAATACGCATAGACACATCTAACAGATAAGTCTTTTTCCAAGCAAGCTAAAAACGTACACAACACACATGCATTTGCACTAGGGGGGTAAATGCCTTGATGATGGTGAGCTGCTACCATGATGTTTCTGTCTCAGTGACAGGGTAATTGCAAAGCGGGAGCTGAAACTAGCCTTCATTCATACACACATAAAGATGCACAGCCTCACATGGGATCATATCAATTGAATGTGCCATATCTACATAAGCACCCATTACTTGTATATCACTGGTTTCATTTTCATTGACCACACACACCACAGTGCTAGTTGTGCTTGATGGGGTAATTGCAGACAGTCTCTTTGGCAGGAATTAGGAAAAAGGCTGACAGCGGGAGTAATGGATCTGCTGTCTGCAAATTAAACAGACGTATGTGATGTGTGTTCATGTAGTCATCTGTTTAAATACTCTTATCCTGTTTGTCAAGTGTCCTGGTGTAAAAATCCATGTAAATTTATATAAGGGAGAAAATTAAATAATTTAGAGTAATGGTTTGAATGGCTTGAAATCGAAGCGAGAAGTGAGCTCATACAAATGCTCTCAAGCATCCTAACTCAGTAATTGACACTAATTTGCAGTGTAAATTATACAATGAAAGTGAAGGCACTAGGCTACAAGAAATGCCTTCAACAGGTCTTTGAAATATGGAGACTGCTGCCTCTTTGTTTTGCCACAAAATGCTGGGCAAGGAAACCCGTTTAGTTAGTCACTTTTGTATTTTATTTAGCAGTATAGTTGCACATTATGACCAATATTGATCACAGTAGAAAAGACTAAAGAATGTTCCCGTTTGAGTTTATTGCATTAATATTTAAGTATATAATGATTAGTTTTGTAGTGCTATGTTCATGCTATTTAAAATGAGCGGGTTATGGGTGAATATGTATAGCACAAACATATTATGATAAACACGTTCACAGCAGTTGTATAGTGCAATCCAGAGACTAATGAACCATTTTTCAAGTTTTTTTAAGTGAAATCTGAGAAAAAGCTGTTCACTCCCTTGAAGATAACAGACCTTGAAATAAGCCACTGCACAAAAATTTTAAAACCATCTATCTAGCACTTTGTAGGATATCGAAGACTGAGTCTGTCTCTAACTATGGCCCTTTACATATGTATTAGCTGGATACAGAGTTGACGGCCCGCCAGGAGTTGCAGGTGGAGCTGAAGAAACTGGAGGGTGACTATGAACAGAAGCTCCAGGACTTGAGCCAAGAGAAGGAACAGCTTTCCACATCTAAACAGGAGCGAGAAAAGGAGAACCAGGAACTACAGGAACAGCTAAGCGTCTTGCAAACACAGGTACACACAAACACACTCATTCTGTGTGGCGGTGAATTTTTTCTTTTTTAAACATTCAAATAACTTAATATAAGATTTGTGTTTCTTAAGGTGAATGTAGCAGCTTCTCTTGATAACACTTACACATCTGAATTAATCCTAAAGCAACTGCACAAATTCTGAGTAGCACACTTCTTGAAGTTTTTGTGGCAAATTGACCAGCACAATAACTTTATACAGTATTTGCCTCTTTGTTTCTTGCCATCGTCAATATAAAGCAAACAAAACTTTAGGACAGACTAAACAAAGACTGACTCAGATAATCGAATCAGTGTTGTTTAATGTCCTGGAAACACATACACATAAAAAGCAACTGCTAAAGCTGTACAAAGCATAATATTTCAAGGCTTAAAGAAATTCAGTATTGTAAGTCTAACTACCACAAAGTTTTCCAACATTTGTGCACACCCACACAAACACGGAACCCCCCCTGGCCTTAAATGATTCTTCCAACTGCCATAAAAAGAAGTTAAAAAATAAAATTATATTGTAAGAGGGAGCCAAATCCTTCACAGATTAGTACTCTCAATAAAAAAAACATGGAAAGTTGGGGAATATGAGTATAAAGAGTAACTGAATAAAGAAGAAGAAGAAAGGGAAATGGTGGAGATGGGAAAAACAGAATTTTAAAGTCCAAGATACACATGCAGAGTGAGCGTGTTTGTGTGTGTAAACTGGTACTGTAGGGAGGCAAAGATGAGGATTGTTTGGCTGTCAGTGTCCTGCTGCCACACCAGCTGGACTCTGCCTCACAGTGACACCCAAACTAACAAACACACCAAGTGACCCAGAACAGTCTTCCTCTGTGCATGTGTGCATGAAGATGTTCCCGTGTGTGTGTGTGTGCATGCATGCATGCATGCATGCACGCGTGTGTTTAGCTGTCAGTTAGAAACCTACACAACTTTCAAAATGAGCTTCATCAAGTGTGGCTGATGCCAGCAGAGTCATCATCTCATCACGCAGAAGCCCAAACACGCACACATGCGCACAGTTGTCCAAAGCATCAACACCATCTCGAGCCAGGCATCAAACAAGCTTCTCATACTAAGATGGCTCACTTTCTCTGTGTTTGAGGCACTGCCCACTGAAGATTTCTTCACATGTAGAGTTCTCTCACTGTCCATCCATGTGGTGCTGTGCCCAATTTTTCATCTCACTAAGAAAGTCTGCCTTGGAGCCTCTTTGTCTCGGTTACTGTATTCCTTTCAAAGTCCAAGGGAACAGCACAATTTGTTACACAGCATACAGACAGTCTTACACACATGTGCACACATAGACATTATACATCTAAGAACATATGAAGGAAATAAACTTCCTAATACTAAATGCATATAGTACGCCTCACATATGTAAATACTGTAATCAGTATTTCAGTGTTGAAATGAAAAACTGATTTCAGCCCAGCTTCTAATTTAGAAGTTTGTCTTCCTCTTTAAAAGTTTTTCTTTTGAATTCCTCAATGGACATAATTCCCTCCTGCCATGATTATCTCTATGCACATTGTCCTCAATTCATCTTCATCTCTTACAAAACTCCATCCTACCCATTCTTGCCCTCTTTTTTTTCCCTTCTTCTGTTTGCAAGTCTTTGTTGTCAGAAGAAATTGCCAAGTCTATTTAAAAATATATGTAAATTCCAGGAACATAGTCAAGACAAGGTAATACAAATCACTCTATATCAGAGATGCTCATCTCGCTTTGCCTGCATGTAGCCGCTGCATGATGCTATCATGTCAACATGGACCAAAATCTCTGAGGACTTCTGGCATTGTTGAGTCTATGCCACAAAGAATTAGGGGAGGCTTGAAGGCAAAAGGGCTAAAATCCCATTTCTAACAAGGTGTATGTAATGAAGTGGCTTTGAGTGTATATTTAATCCGTTAATAGTTGCAAATGCTTTGGTTGTAATTGTAAAAGTTTATATGACATCAACCATATATGGAACCACAGTTTAATGAAGCATCTGCTTTATGAAATTATGGTTAGATATGTGTGGTTGTGGATTCTAACCAATATTTATGCTTATTTCTTGCAGATTGAAAAGCTAAATAAGGACTTGGAAGAGGCTAAAACTAAGGTTGTCACAGTTACTGTTCCTGTCCCAACACCGAGTTTGCCCCTTCCACCACCTGCACCTCCCCTCCCTGGCCAGAATGCAGACATGCCTCCACCACCACCACCACTACCACCAGGCCATGCAGGCTCAACTGTTTCCCAAGCCCCACCCCCTCCTCCTTTACCAGGCCATGCCAATCTTTGTCCCCCTCCACCCCCACCTCC
>VUQH01018197.1:2610-13003 GCA_015106775.1 Etroplus canarensis | reverse complement strand
TATTTTATGAAGTGCACCAGCTCCTCCTGCAGCAAAACAGCCCCACAACATGATGCTGCCCCCATACTTCAGTTGGGATGGTGTTCTCAGGTTTACAAGCTTCCCCCTTTTTCCTCCAAATGTAATGATGGTCATTATGGCCAAACAGTTCCACTTTAGTTTCATCAGACCATAGGACGTCTCCACAAATTAGGGTCTTTGTCCCTGTGTGTGTTTGCAAACTGTAATCTGGCTTTTTTCCGTTGCTTTTGGGGTAAAAGCTTCTTCCTGGCTGAGTGACCTTTCAGCCCATGTCGGTACAGGACGTGTTTGACTGTAGATAATGACACACTCTTACCAGCTTCAGCCATCATCTTCACAAGCTCTTTAGCTTTGGTTCTGGGGTTGAGTCACATGTTTTGGACCAAAATACGTTCATCTCTGGGACACAGAACCCGTCTCCTTCCTGAGCAGCATGATGGCTGGACATTCCCATGTTGTTTATACTTGTGGGTAATTGTTTGAACAGATGAACATGGCACCTTCAAGCATCTGGAAATTACACCCAAGGATGAACCAGACTTGTGGAGCTCCACAGTTCTCTTCCTGATATCTTGGCTGATTTCTTTTGATTTTCCCCTAATGTCAAACAAGGAAGTAATGTGTTTGAGTGTGGCCTTAAAATACCTGCACAGGTGTGCCTCCAGTTAACTCAAATATTTCCAAAGCCATGTCATCATCATCTGGGCTTTCCCACATTGTTTAAAGGCATAGTAATCTTTTTGTATGTGAACTTCTGACTTTGAAGAAAGTAATAAAAATTTCTCTAAAGCATTCTCTTTCTCATTATTGCAGCATTTAGCAAATAGAAATAAATTTGGCAATCCTAACTGACCTAAAGCAGGAGAAGTTTAGTTAATTTCAGGCCGTGAAAAAAACATTTTTGTGTCCTTTTACACAGTGTATGTAAACTTCTGCTTTCAGCTGTAGTCACTTAGTTTTCACAACTCCCCAAGTCTTTGATAAATAACACAAGGAATATAGTTTGAAGTGTTGTAGCCCATTTATGTGTCTGCTTTTTGCATTTGGCAGGGGGGTGCTGTGATGTCTTCCTTTTGCAACAGTACCCCCTGCACCCCTACTTCCCACACCCTTGCTCTGTGGTGATGACTTGTAGAGAAAATATCCGTCGTGCACACGTTTTCATCATGAAATGCCATGTACATGGAAGTTATCAACTTTTTGCGCTGGCTTTAGCTAATTTCTTTCAAAGGGTTTGAAAATACAAATATGAAATTGGGACGAAGGGAGAAACGGATCGATCAGGACAGTCTTTGCCGAGTGGCCCACCCAGACATAAGCAGTATATGTTAAGATTGGTCCAGATGGGAACATGAAATATTTAGCAGCAGTTAATGGAAGAGGGGGCATTCTTTGTCAAGCCACGACTGTCTTCATCTGCATTCATTAATATCAACAGTGTCACTGGTCTGTCACTGGAACATTCGTCTCTTTGCTCCTCTTCTGTATCTTCTGTTTCGTGGCCTTGTAAGCCACTTGACAAAGCACTAGCTCTTAGGTTTTGATGGATGCAAATGACAAATTATGTACAAATGGTCTCAGAAATGGAGTGTCTCATTGTGTTCGGGTCTCTGTGGTTACTCCTGTGTCCTGTAGTACATGTGTGGACGTTTAATAGCACAGCAGAGCACTACAAGGTGAAAGATCACTGTCCTGATGATGCTGTGGGTCAGTGGTTTTCTCAAGCAACTATGAAAGTCTGCCACCTGTAACACTTTGTCTAAACTTTAGAACTGTACCCTTGTTCCCTATCTTGCAATATTTGAACTGTTTTGCTGTGTACACCAATCTGCATTGGTAGAACGGTACAGTAACACTTATCAAGTTAGGCATGTGGAATTCTTAGCAAAGACACCCTCACAGAGTGAAATAGCCAAACACGCAGTAGGCAAATCTCATTCTGTCTGCACTCTGTTATAAAAGGCAGGTGGCAGTCAACAATACAGATGCGTGGTTGATAGACTGGTGCATTTCTACAGGCAATATCTAAACAGCACAACATCTTCAGACTCACAATGGACATTATTGTCTCATGTCACTCAACTCTGGGAACGTTGATTACCAAAGTGCAGCCAATGTGAGCAGCTGCAATGAGCCGTGATCTGCAGAAACTGACAGGTTAATCATTAGCAGACTGTATGTGCTACGGAGGAACTGATGACTGATGGGCCATGAGGGGGGGCTTACCACAATTAACAGAACTGTCAGGGACAGACAAAGTTTTGCAGCCAAAGGCCTCCAGAGAGCACAGCTGTGTGATGGGAGGGAAAGATGATCACCCACTAATCAGAAGGTCACCGGTTTGCTCCCTGGCTTTCCTGGTTAGTTACTGATTTGTATGATCATTACAGCTTCAAGGATCAGAGTCATCACAACAGATCCATCTTTATTTCACACAGTATTCTTTCCATAGGCTGTATATTAAGAGATGTGCATGAGCACTGTTGGTTACGTCTGGTTTTAAACCTTCAAGCATTTTCTCCATCTCAGTATTTTTAAACTGGACATAATGAGCTGAGAAACTGGCTCTGCCTGCTAATAGGTTATGTAAAATTTTTTCTTCTTTTTGACTCGCCGAGGGGCAGGCGGAGTCAAGTTTGGTGGTCTCGGGATCTTGTCCCTGTTTTTTGTGGAAGATGTGGTTCTGTTGGCTTCACTAAATTAAAACCCCCAGCTTGCGCCGGGGCACACCTCCAAGTCTGAGGACACGGTCCTCAGTCGGATGAGGGTGTGGTGCCCACTCTGGGTTGGGAATGAGTTGCTTCCACCAAGTGGAGGTATTCCTTTACCTTAGGGTCTTATTTACGGGTGAGGGAAGGAAGAAGCGGGAGACTGAAAAACAGATTTGTGCAGCAGTGTTTCAGATGCTGTACCAGTCTGTTATGATGGCGACAGAGCTGAGTGTGAAAGAGAAGCTTTTGATTTACTGGTCAGTCTATGTTCCTACTCCTAGTTATGGTGGCAAGCTGTGTGCAGTGACTGAACAAATGAGGTCGCAGATACAAGCAGTAGAAATGAGCGTCCTCTGAAGAGTGTCTGAGCTGTCCTTTAGAGATAGGGTGAGGAACTTGCCCATTCAGGGGCACAGTTTGGAGGAGGAGCCAGCTGAGGAGCAAGTTGAGATGGTTCAGGCATCTGACTGTAATGCCTTCTGGATGCCTCCTAGGCAAGGTGTTTTGAGCATGTCCAACTGGAAGGAGGCCCCAGGGCAGACCTAGGACGTGCTAGACAGATTATGTCTCTTGGCTGGCTTGCGAATGTCTCCATGTGCTCAGAAGAGCTGGAGAAGGTGGCTGGGAAGAGGGAGGTCTTTGCATCACTGCTTAGACTGCTCACCCATGGGCCTGACTTAGATAAGTATCAGAAAATGGGTGGATAGAATGGATTGATGCTATAACTTACTAAATGAATTTCATTTCGGGTTCAATAAGAAGTGAGCCCATTAACTCATCCAAAAAGCATTAAGGTCAAAGATAAGGGAGCCAGAACTTTTTTTCTAATCGACATCTAAACAGTTAGGTCTCTTTTGCAACCTGAAGAGTTGCCCCCTGATGGCCATTAGACAGAATACAGATTTAAAGCATCTCCACTGGGTTAGCTCCATCTATCTTTTATATAGCCTGTAATTCTTCCCTGTAAAATCCCACAGTGCAACTCAATTCAGCCGGAGATCTGAGGGTATTAAATGAATTTTATCGCTTTACTCCATTTTCTTTAATATATTCATCCAGAAACAGTGCTGATTCAAGCAGCTTGTTGTGTAAAATGAGTTGATTTCTCATTTATCTTAAAGCAGTAGTGTGTTGTTTATGTTAGCAGTAGGTGGCAAGAGCTGTCATAAGGCTGTCTCTGGTCAGCCCTGCTAAACAGGACCACAATACTACAGGCCGACACATTTGCTGTCTGTGTTATGATCTCTGTCCCTGTGTGTGGTCATGACTCAGCACACTACAGTGAGCGAGAGAAAACTACAGCAGGCTGCTGATTAAAGAACCTTTGGAGTCGAGGAACCATTAATTAAATCTGCGTTGAAGTCTTTCTGTGGCTTTTGACCCTGTAAAATAAAACACACTTTAATATTATTAGACCCAACAGCACATTTTTTAAAGAGATCACACTGGTACTGCTGGTACGTTCACACAGCTCATCAAACTTTAGTTTTTCAATAGCTACATAGTTTAGGAAGACCTTTAAATGAATGAATACAGAAAGAAAGAAAACACCAGTGCTGCTGGGTTAAACACAACTGGTTTAAAAGAAAGGGATTTAATAGACAAGATGTTGGGCAACCTACCTATTACACCTAGGGGCACTTCCACTCTTCTGGAAACTGGAATTTTTGCCCTTTCGTCCAGAAGAGCGTTTGTGAGGTCACACACTGAAGGCCTGGCTCACTAGCTCTGTTCTAGTTCATCCCAGAGGTGTTCAGTGGGGTTGAAGTCAGGCTCTTCCGCACCAAGCTCATCTAACCATGCTTTTATGGATCTTTTTCTCTGTGCACTGGGCCACAGTCATGTTGGAAAATAAAAGGATCCTCCACAAACCACTTCCACAAAGTTGGAAACAGAATTGTTCAAAATATCTGAAGCTTTAAGATTTCCCTTCGCCGGAACTAAGGGGCCCAGGCCAACCCCAGAAATGCAACCCCATAGCATTATTCCTACTTCCAGCAATCTTCACAGTTGGCCCAGCGCAGTCAGACAGATAACAAGCTCCTGGTATTCTCCAAACTCCGAGTCCTCCATGAGACTGCCAGACAGAGAAGCGTGATTCGTCACAGCACAGAATACATTTGTCATTTCTCTAGAGTTCAGTAGCAGCGTGCTTTTACACCACTCCATCTGAACCTTGGCGTTGTGCTTAGTGTTGTATTCAACTGCTCATCCGCTGAAACCCATGCCATGAACTCCAGGTGCACAGTTTTTGTGCTGATGTCAATTCCAGAGGAACTCTGCAGTCAGCAGACTGTTTGCGACTTTAACACACTTTGTGCCCCAGCACTCGGCAACCCCGCTCAATAACACTATGTGCTCTCTCACTTTGTGGCTCAGTTGCTGCAGTTCCTAAACCCTTCCACTTTGCAATAATGTCACTAACAGTTCATTGTGAAGTATCTCAGGGAAGAAACTACATGAACTGAATTGATGCAGTGGCCACATACTATTACAGCACAATTCAGTGAGCTCTTTAGCACAACTCATTCTTTCATAAATGTTTGTAAAGGCAGACTGCACTGGCTATATGACTGATTTTATACACCTGTGGCAACACTTCTGTCCATTTAGTGCCGGTGGAGGAATAAAAAGGCAGTGTTAGAAAGATGGATTTGTAAAATGGGCTGTTTTTCCCCTTTTGAGTAGACGTTTGCTCCTATTGCTTAAGACGGAGAAGATGATGCTGAAAACTAATTCTAGTGTCCATGTCATGCACCCTGTGACCGACTGGCCTCAGTTTGATTAATACATACAGACAGATAGGAAATACTGGCAGGAAAGAAAGACATTGGAAGGACAAAAAGGTCATTTTTTTGCTGCTGTGTGTGACAAATTGAATGTCATAACTGACAGTGTTGGAAAAAGCCTTTCTATTCCTGTCACAAGGTTGTGTTGCGCACACATGTGAGTGTGCGTGAATTCTGTCTGACAGCAGATGCACAGAAGGCTTCGTTTCTGCCTTCTAGTATCTTTGTTTCAGTAAATTGACCTCCTGCAAACATTCCGGACCCGCCACTGACAGCAATGATCGCGACATACCATGACATCCCGCTGCACTGCCTGTCACTCCCCTGTGAATTGATTAAGATAGCGCTTCTTCTAAAATCTGCCAAGCTGTAGAAAAATATAAAGTGTGATGTTGAAAACATTTGAAGTACTGAAGTGAAATTTACCAAAACTTGCAGTCACAGTCACATAATAAATATGTGTTGAAAGTGTAGATTTTTAACCTTGAATTTGCAGATTTTCACATCCAGCTCGGAGGAAGGGTTTAGAGATTACAGCTCTGGAGCTCCCTTTTTAATCTAGGGAACAAATACAACTGGACAATTCTCTCAAAAGCTCTTTCATTGACAGGTGTGAGCTGTTTCTTTGTAATTTCTTCATCAGTAAGCTAGTTAAAGCTCTGGAGTTCCTCCCAAGTGTGCCATTTGAATTTGGAAGCTGTTGCTTTCAACCTTCAACATCAAAGCAGATCTTAATGCAAGTGAAACAGGCTGTCCTTAGGCAGCTAAAGCAAATCTAATCCATGAGAGAAACGGCATGGGTAACATTAAAAGTGGCCAAATCAACAATTTGGTACATCCTCAGCAGAATGAATAGTTAAAAATGTAAATTTATGCATTTACAGCTCCTGGAAATTGGGGATTTTTTTTTTAAATGTTGCGATTGCTTAATAATTAACACTCAATTCAGCCCCTTTAATTACAGCTGAAAATCTATCGTCCAGCAGGTGATCAGCAGAAAAACACGCAAATCATTGTGTCTGCACCAGTGACTGTGGAAAAGGTGAACCACCTGAAGGCTCTCCAAAAGTGAAGCCAAACGGCCCCTGCTGACTGGCTGCAGCATAGGTCCTAAGTCCCGCCCCCTCCATATTGGTGGATGGGAGGAGGTCAAGTTCAAAGAAAATCTTTTTAGATACACTATTTCCAAAGATGGTGTCTGTCATTTTAAGTATTTCATATCATGCTGGTTTTGGTTCAAATGGTCACCTTTCTCATAGGTTTGTTTTGAATTAGTTATTTAGCGTAACCTCATTATCGACAGCTCTGACTGACAATCTGATGTGCGTTTGTTTGGGGTGGGTGGGCTTGGCCTGCGTCACGTCCCATTGGGTGTGTGGCTAGATACGACGAATCCTTCCCAAATCACTACTGAACAACTGAACAAGATGGCAGCTCCCATAAACAGGGAATTTTGGCTTCACTTTTGGACAATGGGAAGTGGAGCCATGTTGTCCATCTTTTATATGGTCGTTGGTCTGCATTCCAAATTACTAAAAGCAGCCCTGATGAGACAAATAACTGAAGAATTTTGTTTCTTTTTTAAAATTCAAAAACAGGTCTGATAGCAGTACTTGCTGTGCATGCAGACTACTGTAGTGAGGACTTTTTTTTTGTTAGGTATAGGTTAAGGTTGATGCTAGGCTAGCTTTTTAAGTTTTGTAATTTGGCAGCCATATGAATCCCTATTAGGCCATTTTTAAGCCCTGCACTTTCACAGGACTCTGCAGTCCTGTGAATAACTAAGTACACAAAATGAGTCAACAGATTTTAGAACCACCTTTAGCTGCAATAACTTGAGAAAATTGTTTTCTGTATGACTTTATCAGTCCCTCAGATCGTTGCAGAGGAATTTTTGGCCACTCTTCTTTACAACATTGCCTCAGTTCTTTGAAGGTTGCAGGTATTTGTTTCTAGCTCTCTTAAGGTCCTGCCACTGCTTTTTAATCTTGACTTTGACTGGACCATTGCAACACCTTGATTCTTTCCTGTGTCAGCCATTCTGTTGTAGATTTGCTGCTGTGCTTGGGATCATTGTCCTGTTGACTCAGTTTCCACCAAACTTTAACTGTCAGACAGATGGCCTCACATTTGACTCTGGTATACTTTGGTATACAGAAGAGTTCATGGTCAACTCAATGAACACAAGGTGCCCATGTCCCGTGGCTGCAAAACTAGCCTAAGATCATTACTCCTCCACCACCGTGCTGACAGCTGGTGTGAAGTGTTTACGCTGAGATGATGGGTTCAGTTTTCACTAAATGTAGTGCTGTGCACTGTGAAGAGGATAAAACTCCAGCAACGCTTGTGGCATAAAGAGCAACTTTATTGATGAACTGATGCGTTTTAGCCTGTGGCCTTGATCAGGACCATCATAAAACATATAACTGGCAACAGTTAAAACAGCATTTTTATAGAGTAAAAAAACTCCAGAAAAATACAATCACATACAACCAGCATAAATATCCAACAATGAGGATGGACAGGGCCTGTGGACATCTGGTTTAAAGCCAGTCATGGTCTCTGCAGAAGAGGCGTGGCCCAATGAAAAACATGGGTGGTGCTCCTTTTGATACACAAATAGTACATACATAAGGGGCAGAGTTCAGGTTTCTCCCATTTGATGTCGTATATATTTCCACCACTAAGGACACTTGAAAACAACAACCATAATATTAAAAGTAGACTGAATTAATAAAAAATGTTTAAGATGTATAAAAAGGATAATATTAAATGAATACTCATTTTAAAAAGAATAACAAAATAAGAAAAAATATGCATAAAAATATTAAAAGAGATAAATAATAAAAGTTAAAAGTTTTTTTTAAAAAAATGACCACAAAGATTTAAAAATAAGTATATCACACAAGCAAAAGCATGATACATGTGAAGGAGTTTTTTAAAAGTTCTTTATGCTACAAGTGTTGCTGTAGTTTTATGCCCTTTAGACTTTGTGCCTCTCAGTGCACCTTGGAAGCAGGTGAAACTGTGCCAGAAACCTCTTCTGTATTCTTACAATAGTGCTGTGCGTTATGGTCAAACATCTCCACTCTGGTTTTGTCTGTCTAAAGGACATTGTTCCACAAGATAAAGTATGTTCAGATATAACTTTGCAAAGCCAAGTCATGCTACCTTGTTCTTTTTAGAGAAAAGAAGCTTTTTTTCTGGCAATATTTCCTAACATGCCATATTGGTTGGTGTTTTTCTCATTGTGCTGTCATGAACTTTACTATTTAACATGCTAACTGAAGCCTGTAGAGTCTGTAGCTCTTGTGACGTCCCAGCATTTTCTCTGAACGTTACACAGTCTGACCTTAGGGTGAATTTTCTGGGACATCCACTCCTGGGAAGATCGAGGCATCGTGTTAACACACACCTGAATGCTCCAGACCAACAAACCAAAACTTCTGCTTTTATAGAGGTGATCGCATTTGCTGATGATCACTTAATCAATTGAATTTGATTAGCAGCACCTGGCTGCTACTTACCCTCTTGGTCCTACGGAAGCAGTGAGGGCGTACTTAGGTTTTCCCAGGACTAATTTTGAAGCCTTTTTTGGTTTCAATGGAACATTAGTATAGTTTAGGATCATCAGTTCCAGTGGTTTAGTTACTAGTAGAAGGTTCCTGGTTCAATTCCAGGTGGGGACACAAGCACCTCTTACCATGGTGTGTTGCGTCAGGAAGGACAGCCGGTGTAAAACCAAATTACCAGTGATCCACAGTGGTGACCCCTTGGGTAGAATACAAGGAAGCAGCTGAAGGTAAAGTTTTTAGTTCTATCAGATTAAAAAATGCACACATCTGCTATGTATGCACACAGCTATACAACATTGCAGCTTCATTTACAGTTCAGTCCTGAGTCCTGAGAAGTCAGCGTCTCACCACTCCAGAGCTTTTCAACAAACCTAATGGATAAAGTTACCCAAGGAAAGCAATGAGTGGATATGCCCTCCACAACACAGTTTGAAACTGCAGTGCCATTATGATGACACACCAGCAGGGTATAGTGTAATGAAATGGGTGTGTGTCAAGTGGTCTATGAGAGTGAAGATAGCTAATACCCTTCCTTATTTCGTGACTTTGAATGGCTTGTCGCTGTTTTGTCCACCATGCTGTCTTCTTTCTTCCAAACAGTTACACCTGCTATATATATATATTAAATTATACAATATTTATCACATCTCTGTATGCATAGGCTCAGATTGCCCTCCCCTACCCCCAGTTTAAACATCTGGTGTGCCAGAAGTCGCCAAAAACTCTACAACTGTTATTCATTCATTCAACTTCTTATGCTTATGCAACTCAGGGTCGCAGGGGATGCTGGAGCCTATCCCAGCTGTCATTGGGTGAAGGGCGGGGTACACCCTGGACAGGTTGCCAGTCTGTCGCAGAGCCAACACAGACAGACAGACAACTGTTCACACCTACGGTCAATTTAGAATTTCCAGTTAACCTAACCTTTGGACTGTGGGGGGGAAGCTGGTGTACCCGAAGGGAGCCTACACAGGTGCAGGGACTGTGTAGGTGTCACAAATTCCACAATTCCACAATTCCACATATATTACAGATAATTAGTTCAGTTCACTCGAATCTTAAATAGAGTTATAGATTATCAATACTGTATGTGATGAATGCTCCAAGGAGTTCAAGGACTGTAATGCAATGAAGAAAATCTGTCCTTCAAGGCAGTGATGAATAGCATCTCCCAGGTGGGTAACCACTGGAACAGATGGAGAGCAAGGTGGGTGGGAATGATTACTTTAGCTTGTATATCAGCTACACGCAGAATACAGCATAATAACTGCTGTCACTTGCTGTTGTCCAAGAAGGG
>VUQH01018195.1:5248-19337 GCA_015106775.1 Etroplus canarensis | reverse complement strand
GCTGAAAGGTGCAATGCACTGACCAATTGTATATCTGTATCATCTTTAAAAAGCTGAACGAAATTAAGTTTCCTGTTATTTTCATTTCGGATGGCAGACAAATGAGATTGCCTGTTAAATGTAAAAAAAAATTGTGTGGGGGGATAGTGATAAAAAATTGTGACCTCCCGCCCAGCTGTCTATAATTCTTGAACAGGGGATATTCAAAAATTGGAGTGTTTTATCTCTTTCACTGTGGATAACTTTTTTAAAATTGAAAGCAAAGCTTTGATGTTTAGAAGCATTTAAGTTCTCAGCCATTTCGCTACTAGCTCGTAGCTTGCTTATTGATGAATTTTGATGGCATGAGGGGGAATCTGTGCCTACATTGACAGACGCACTATTGCATGCACAGATACACACGTTTAAGCATGCAAGCAGAAAAATGGAGGGAGGGGTTTCAGTAATCTTTGAAAAGATAATATTTTCTTTCTGTTCACTTAACCTCATGCTGATAATTGCCACTGGGTGCTGATAACTATTCATGTGTACATGGTACTGACTGCATACTAATTCTGCAGGTGCAAGGTTGGCACTACATTGAGAGAAAGGGAGAAGGGGAGAAATACTGCTCACAATTTCTACAACGATTTAACACACTTCCTCTTTGGCTCGTTAGCTGTTTTATTAGATGAAGAATGCACAGAGTGAAAATGCACAAACAGCAAGCAGTGCTAAAACTCTACTCATGTTCAACCTCAATTACTGTGAGCATGTACATTTCTATGTGTGGATCTGCAGCCATTTCGAAGAATATTTTTAATACACCTCAACACACAAAGCATTTTTCCTCCTAAAAAACACAAACACGTTGTTCCAATCAAAATGTAATAAACCAGTCTACTGTTAACATTCTCATTTTAATTTGTTATAGAGTTTCTGATGTTATTAGATAGGAAGATTTAATTTTAATGAAAACTAAATCTTCAAAAAAATCTGGTGAAAATAAGTTAAAAAATTGCGTTATGCATAAGCAATTTGCAGTCTTCTGAACATTCTAAGTAGAAGGGCAGCGTTTCGATTCTAGCTTATTGTATTTGAAGAGAAAACTTTAGGTTCAACTGCTGACTAATAGCCATTGTCATGTGATGTAGGACATTGTAGACTTTTTAATGCATACTCCTGAGGGGCTACAAGTCCTACATTGCTCAGCCAGTATGGATGTGAACAACCTGAAACACCTTTGATGCTGAAAGTCAGCACTCACTGTTTCATTTGAAATGTGGTCTGCTGGAGAACTGAGTATAAAAACAACATTCAAACTAAACTTTTATAATTGCCATTGTACCACAAGTGACTAAAAAGAATTTTAAAACATCATATTACTTTTTTATTGCACGATGCTAGATAACCCGACCAAATCCATGATTTTCTTTGAAATTGCAAGTCAAATTTTATTATCCCTTTGCATGCACAACCGAATCAAAATTCCTAAATGCTAGGTGAGAAAAAAATGAAATCAAAAAGCTTTGCAAATAGCCGCTTTTAACAGATGCCCTGTTTCAGTGCTACACTTTTTTCATTATAGAAATCAATATTACTAATTCAGACTTGGCTATGGCTGGAAGCCGGTCTGCTGAAACCATACAAAATCATTAAGCTGCATTAGCTAGCTCTTTAAACCACACTGGTACAATGGTAAGCTTTTATTCTATAAAGCTGGGATAATTAATTCAAAGCTGGTACACTGTACACTGTGCGAATACAACAAGGAATTAGAACAACGCATACACGCATGCACGCATGCACGCACGCACACACACACACAGAATACTGCTTTTATATATACTCATGCATACTAAATTTCTGTATAAAGAAAACATCCAAACACACACACCCAAAGACAGACACCCAAAAAGACAGTACCCAGTAGAAGGGACTTTCACCCATATAGACATACAAATGTGAGTGTGCATATCAATACTGTGAACTGTGAGATGATTAACAAATACACAAAAAAATACAAATTTGCACAGATACTAAAAAGCGCACACTCACATAGATGCACACGCATGCACACAGACACACACACACACATGCACACACAGTCTTTTAGCTGGAAGCTATGTTACATATTCATAAATGCAGTATTATGTGACATCTCTCTCTCTTGCCTCTAACCCTTCCCATAAAAATAGACAAGAGCTTTACTGTGTATGAAAGACAAACCTTGATGTCTTGAAATTTGGTCTACAAAAGGGAGAAATATGTCTGTTTTGACATTGATTTTGCAATTACAGTCTCCCCAAACACTGTCATTAGGTTAGCTGTAAAACTACTAGGCTGTTTGAATAAAAAGTGCCAACAGATTTTAAGTAACTTGTAAATCAGTATAAAAGGTGGGATTCTTTTGTTTTTAATATTGAATACTGGGGTGCCCAAGACTGTATTTTTGATGCATAGCAGATGGTATGTCAACTACTGTACTTGAAAAGTGAGTTGTATCATAGTAACTGCCTACACATTTTCTACATAAAACAAAAAACTATGGATGAATTTGGAATGTGATGAAGGCAGACTAGAGGAGTGTGAGGAACAAAAATGCCTAAAAGGAAACAAAATCTGTAAGAGTGAATAAAAGAAATAATACAAAACTATTACTATCCATCTCTCTATCAAGCATTAACAGAGAGTCCACTGTGATTTGAGGTGAAAATATCTGAAACACTTAGAAAAATATGACGTTTGCATTTTCTCCCGCAATTTTCATTTTTCAAGTCCAATGTCTTCGATATTGTGCCTGACAGACAGCATAACAAAAGAGCAAATGGAAGGAGAGCAATTCATTCATGCCAACATCAATGAGGGGGCAAACAGACATAGAATGGGGCTGATAAAAACCAGGATAACAGAACAGTTTTATGTGAGGAACAGATAGAAAGAATGACAGATCAAAATAGAGAGAAAAAAAAGATAATAGGCTGAGATTATAGGAAAATACTGCAGCCAATCACAAAAAAACCTAAGATGACCCCATTACCTCACAAAACAAGGACTGACTGAAAAAGTTATGGTGATGACTTGTGAGAATGTGTGTACTTGTGTCTGCAGATGAGGTAAGATTATAGTTTAGCCGTGTTTGGCTGGGTTTCACTCAACAATGTGAAAGATTGGGTGTAGAGTGCTCTCTTTAGATGTCCTATGCAGACAATTATGTGACTAAATAATAAAAGGAGAAGCCTTACATTATTTACCAAAAAACAATATTACATATCATTGGTTTTTAACTAAGTCAGTATTGCACCATATTATAACATTTAAACTCCAGTGTACGTTTGACTTTGCCACAAACGCTTGTAGATGAGTTTGTCCCTTGACTGATAACAAAATTACTATTATCAAACAGATAATAATGTTCCCCAAAGAAGAAAGTGACATGCTCTGTGCTAGTTAATTATAGTGTGAGGTTTAGTGTTGTCACAAAACAGGTTAGTGTACGAAGCTTTTATAGAAGTCTTGTGAAAATCTGACCTGAAAGTTGATGCTACTTCATATACTTGTTTTTGGTTTATACATTTTATTTGAATTCTTTTCAAAAATCTCAGCACAGTAAAGCACATCATTTCTATTGTAATCAAAACTGAATTATAGCAGCAAACAAAAATCATGCTGTTCAGACTTAGCACCTTCTGTGTTATTATGGGGTAGAGCATCTGAGCTGAGAAAACGGTTATCAAAAAAGTTTTCTAATGCCCTATAATGTTATTTTGTATGGTTATGTCCATATATGTTTAGTGGTCTATGCTGAAATGTGGCTGAACCTTATTAAGTCTTTTGAATTTTAATATGTCAGATTAAAAAAAAAAGATTATTTTCTCTGCCTTATCGTCTTTCTTCTCTATGTTCTAATCGTGCCTATATTAATGCAGTTCATTAATTTGTCAAACAAGACACAAATCGTCCATCTTAGTTGGGAGGAGTAACTGGATACCACCCAAATTTTGTTTTGCATTTTTGTTTAGTTAATTGTGGAATTTAGCTCAGTTTCCACAGGACTGCCGTTATTGCAATAATTTAATTGCTGCATTCCACTAACAGCAAGAATTCCCACTCTTTTTTATTGTGTGTGTCTTTGTGTGTAGGTGTGTGTAGGTGCATGTGTGTGTGTGCCTACCTGTATTCTTCCTGAGTGAAGACAGGAATAACAGAGGGTTGAAGGACTGTGATCTCTACTAGAGTCGTATTTTCCTTTACAGGCTCACCATCATCATACGCCACCACCACCAGCTGTCAAACAGATATAGACAAAGTCAGAACATCACCCCATGTCATTGAATTCCACATGTTCGCAAGATGGCTGTCTGATGCTGCCATTGTGCTCATTTATGTCTGCTAAATGAGAGGCATGACAGTAATGAACCAAAATAAATGTGTAGATTTCTTCTTCCTGCACATTATTTGGATGTAAATTGGAGAACAGAGTGAGCGTGTATCCCACTGGTGTGCTCGAGTGTTCCTGCCTTGTCTTTTTTCTTCATTTATTGGGGGGTAACCGCTGTTAACCAGACCCAGAGGATTTCTAATGAGGGCCAACCTTAAATATCAACATACTGAAATATTGTGTTCCCTTTATATTATTTAGTCTAGGAAATGCTACAGATCATGCACCCTTTTTAATATTCATACAGCAACTAGTGCTTTAAAGAGGAAACTGCTACATGCATAAATAACTGTTTAGCAGCTGGGAACTTATGAGCATTTTGTAGTTAAGTGTCTTGCTGATTCTCATCACAACTTTTTTCAGTTGACTGAGGATTTCAATTTGCACAATTGCTTATGCATGCTGAATTCCCAAATTCCCCTTTTTTAATTTTTTTAAATGCTCTAGCATCTTTAGGCAAGGAAGTTAAGTAGTAATTTGCTACACATCATTTAAATTGTCCTACTGTGTATGACTATGTTAGACAAGGTTTATCTCAGTCATAAGCCAAATATTGTACACAGTGTTGGACTGGATCATTTTGTTTGAGTTATTGGGAGCAAACAAGGTAGAATTAGTCCCCTGAGTGATATCTTCAGAGGACGCTGAATCCTTGTTGTGTTAATTAAAGCCCAATGAAAAGATGAAATTAGCATGGCTCAAAGCCCCATTGAGGAATGCAGCTGGGGGAAGGCAGATTTGAAACTAATAAGCTATTGCAGTATACTTTGTACAGTGGATGGGGACTTGATAAGAGTGCTCTGTACCTTCATGTTTGCAAATATAACATGTAAACAAATTAAATCAGAAAGTAATTATCTAATTATTCCGATTTATTTCGTATGATGTCATTCCACACCTCCACCTACTGAACACCATAATCCAAATGTTTTAAAAAAGGCACCAAAATAAATCTTCTCACATTATGTTGTGTCTATTAAATAATAGCCTCTGTTCTTATGTTTAGCTTAAATAGATCAATGTGATTTACTGGGAATTACAGCATACTACACAGCATATTTACAATACTCAATGGCAAACTGTTACATTAAATGAATTATAAGCATTTCTGAAAAGGAATTAGCATCACTTCATTGTTTATACTATAACTATCAAACTTTAGTTATGTTTCTTTGCTTTTCTGGTCATAACAAAATATGTAAACACAATTTAGCCGCACCTTTCACAGACTGCTGCATGTAGCAGTGGTTCATAACATGACCCTTAGTTACAGGGTACTTTTGTTGTTGGCAGTTCAACCAAAGACAATTTTTTCTGTTTCAGTTTGAATTCAATAATTTTTCAGTGACTGAATAAATATGACTTCAGAGGACACTGAGCTTCATTAATTAGCTTAAAATAGTAGTTGAGTCAGGGCCTCTATACAGCCAAATTATTGTTATTTACATCTGCAGTCATTTATATTTGGTGGCATAGTTATGTTTTGGGGATCCCTGCCCTTCTCATGCACACAAGGTAGGGACAACAGCAACAAGACTGCAATAAACAACAGAACAGGTATGGGTGGCAACAGGCTTGACATTGTTTAAGTCAGAAACACCATGAAAAGAGGAGCTGGGAAGAAAGTGGTTTGTATAGTGGCTTACAGATGTGAAGCAACTATAGTAGGCAAAGCAGCTCAAAGCCCCAATCCCACATATATGAAAGTGATTATGAACCAACATGACATGAAATTCATAATTATTTCTTGCAGAAGAGCCTCCTGAGTGCAGTTTTTACAAAATAGATAAGAAACTGCTATAATGCAGTTATAACTCCTTCTAAATCATTACAGAGTGGTTGCAACAAAGTTATGAAATGTGATGAAATGTTTCGAAACGGGGAAAATGCTGCACATTCACATGATATGTTACAAAGCATTTATGAATTTCATGAGGCAAGGTGTCATACCTGCCGTTCAACTGTTTCATGAACATTCGTGACACTTTCTTAGAGGAAAAATTGGTTGAACCAGCACAATGTGGTCATGAAAGATTAGGATGAATTTATGGCATATACAAGGCAATTTACACCAGTCTTCGACACTGTTGTGACATGTTATGAAGGCTTTTGAAATGGTAATGGTGAACGTTTTTGAACTTTTAAAACTGGCACCCCAACTTCCTTATGACAGTTAGTGAATTCAGTCACAAAGTACGTAGGACATGTTTTGCAATCATCATGAAATGACATGAACCAACTTCACGTTGATTCATAATCACTCCTCTGTATCACTCCTCCCTATGCCAGTTGTATCTGTAGAAGGGTATCAGCTTCAGCCTTCAACTGAAGATAGCTTATCTGCTGGACTGGAACTGAGCTTGACTGTGTGGCCTGTCTGAAATAATATGCTTGATTTTATAAAATTTTTCTCAACACTAAGTCTAGTACAGCATTTCAGCAAGGTTGTCCTTAACTGCATGTTTGTCGGCATGCACATGATTTTACAGTGTACAGGCAGAGTTAGGGGAAACGTCATTACTAGTGCTGGTATAATTATTGATCTTCTGATCTGATAAAAATGCAATGAAACTGTGGTTTGAGTTCATTCATCCAACTCACATCTCCATGAAACTTCAAAGCAATCCAAAAATTAGCTTACAAGATATTTCACTAAAAATCTCAAATGTCAAGGTGCAAGCAGAAAAGTCAGAGGGGCATCATCGTGGGACTATACAACCAAATTTCACTGCCAGTATATTCTGTACCTAGTTATATATTCCAGTTTGTCATATCAGCATTAGCTCATAGTCATTAAACTTCAAACTCAGTGAAACATGAATGCCTTTGCAGATTTTTTTAGACCAACTGAAAAAAGGACTGAAAAAGCAAAAGATTATACTCTCAAAAAATATGGACAGTTCAGTTTAGCAGAATAATTAAATAGAACCACCAACTCCTGTACTTTACTGGAGTTTCTTTGTGAATAGCTGGTGACTTGGAAATAAAAACTTTGTTCAAACTTACACTGAACTTCAAGTTGGGTTCCTCATTTAGGTTTACTCTGGTAACCACATGTCCTGTCTGTTCTTCTACATCAAATATACTGGCAGAGTATGGATATGCTTCCTGGTCCACCTTATAGTGCACAAGACCTGCTGGGGTACCCTGTTGAAGGGAACAAAATAGCATGTGCTTTAACATTTGGCTCAAAATTAGTATCAGATTATTTTACATATAATCAACACAAAAACTATACAACAAAGTACTTCTTGTATGGTTTCTGGAAAATTGTAACCCTTTTTTTTTGTCCAGCTTCTGAATTGTAATTGAAAAATATTGTAGTAATGACATTAAAACGAGTTCTGCAATATTTCAAATCTACAGCAATTAGCAGAGGTCCAAATGTCAGACAGTGTCTCTCTATAGAAATACTGACGTAGAAGTTAAAAAGCACATATTACTTTTAAATGAGGTTCTAATGGTCATGAATTAAACCTACCATCCAACCAACAGTTACTATGACTAATTTGCCTCAAAATGTCAGAACATACATACATTTGCATGAAATTATATATGTAAAATCTAATTATAAAATATCTACACATTTTCATGAATACACATTATGCTTCATATAGGACAAGATCCATCAATAATAAAAAAAGAACTTAAACATGCAGCTCATATACAAGGAAGCTATATGGTCTGGTAAAAAGTTTGAAAGCCTGGTGCTTCCTTTTTATTTTCATGCAGAAACTGAAAATATGTGATTAAAGGAGTTAATTTATTTCTTGCTTTAAAAAAAATATAAAACAGAAACAAAAGAACTGAATGTCACTTTCAACAATTCTAGAATGGAAGAAACAGCAGAATAAAAAATATCCCAAGATATTGTATTTCTTACTATCTGTGTTTATGAAAAGACAGGGTAACTGAAAGCACAGGGCATTTTGGACAGCCTGGATAGCCATGAAATTTTTTCAGACAGCTTAAATTTACATAAATTTATTTCCATATGTTTTTGGACAATGGCATATTTTTTGTAACTTTGCCTCTGTGTACCAGCATATTTGGTTCTAAATCAAACAATCAAAATGTGAGTGAGGTACAGACTGTCTGCTTTAATTCAAGGCATTTAACAAAAGAATTGCATCACCAAATGCTGTTTCCTCCCTTGAAATGCCTGCCGGGACTTTAATGCAGCTACTTTCAGTTGCTGCTTGTTTGTGGGTCTCTCCGCCTTCAGTTTTGTCTTCAGTAACCATAAAGCATGCTCTTCTGGGTTGATATCAGGTGACTGACTTGGCTATTGAAGAATATTCAATTTCTTTGCCTTGAGAAACCCTTGAATTGCTTTTGCAGCATTCTTTGGGTTATTATCTATTTGCAATTTGGTGTACGGTCCAATCAGTTTTGAATCATTTGGCTGAATCTGAGCAGAGTATAGCCCTGTGCACTTCTTCATCCTGCTACTTCTATCAGTCACATCATCAACAAAACACTTGTGACCCAGTTTATATTGGCAGTCATACATGCCCATGCCATAACACTGGCTGCTCTATGTTTGACAAGATGATGTGGTATGCTTTGGATCCTTTAGGTGGGTTGTTTCTTTTCTTCTCCATACTTTTATCTTCTCATCATCCCAGCACAAGTTCATTTTGGTTTCATCTGTTTTAAGATTTTTTTTTTTTTCCAGAACTGGATGGGCTCTTAGATGTTAAATCTAATCCAGCTAAATCTAATCTGTTTTTCTTGTTCTTGAGTGTAATTGGTGGTTTGCACCTTGTTGTAAACCACCCATATTTACATTCATGAAGGTGGCTCTTGAATGTAGACTGAAAATGATACGCCTACCTCTTGTTGTAAATGTTTTTCCTAATCAAGTAAAGAATTCTGCGATCATCCACTTGCCTTCTGTGGTCTTCCAGATCAAGCTGTGCTGGCCAGTGCATTCCTTCTTTATAAGAATGTACTAGAATGTATGCAATTTCCCTCTGATTTCAGTCTAATAATGACCTCCTTCACTCGATATCTCTTTGAACCTCATATTGTGAAAAGATGCCAAATGTACGTTCAACACTTTGAAACAACTTCCGATATGTATCTGCTCGATTTGTCAGGGACAACAAGGGAACAGACCTCACTTGGCCTTGAATCTGTTTGAATGTCATACTTAAAATTACTTTTGAGCCTTTTTATGCAAGGGGGACTATGCTTAAAAATGGCTGTAATTTTTAAACATTTAAAGCAATAATTTTGTCAAACCTCTTGAATTAAAGCTGAAAGTCTGCACTTTAATCACATTTCAATTGGTTGATTTCAAATGAACTGCAGTGGTGTACAGAGGCAAACATACCCAAAAGAGTATAATTGTCCAAAAACTTATGGAACAAACTATGTTCACGGTCTCTTTCCTCTTGATTCTTATGGGATGAAAGGCTCATTCTACATGTCTTACTTGTCATACAGCGTTTATTCATTTTATCTTGTGTAAGGCTCTAATCCAACAACAACAAAAAAAAACGACACATTCGCTAAGGTCATACTTCTAATAAGAATGCTGTTTGACTCCAACACTGAAAGAGCAAGGGAAACAAGGGGCGTCAAAAAGAAATGAACTCCTGCATCTAAGAAAGACTTAGTGTAAGCTAATATAAATGTTTTTAAATTATCACATAAACAACAGTGATTGTTCAATCTAATTGTCACTTCCTTTGAAGATTTAGCTTTTGTGGAAGCACTCCAGTTGTGAGCAGTATGTCAGGAAGTGCCTGTTCCAGTGTAACACTTCATTATGTACAGGTACTAGCTCAGAGTGAGTCAGCAAAACCTGATGATGACAAATTCTTGAAAGTATTTGTACTCTAGAGGTAAACTTTGGATCTGAAGGGTATAAATGACAGTTACACAAAGAAATATACGTATATCCTGAGCTCTACTAGGTACTGTTTAGTACCTTGTTTGAGCACTGGGGGTACCTATATAGCATTATAGCCTGGACAGTATAATGTTGCTTTTTGACCCAAGAGAATCTTTGATGCTTAAATCAAAACTGTGAACTAATTCAGCTGACACAGGAAGCAGCAAGCACCATATTCAAAGGAAAGCAGGTCTCTAAAGAGGCTTATGTGACAACACTGCTGGTGTAGAAGATCCTGCATGGTGAAGGAGGAGGGAAAAACAAGCTTATGGCATCTTGTGCAGCAATACCATATAAAGACACTTGCAGACCCTTTTCATACCTTTTTTTTTTTTAAAGTAAAATCAAAACGTACAGTATGTTGGTTATTTTTTGTTTCTAATATACCCAAAAAAGACCCATTTTCACACAGGCACTCTTCAAATCCCCATAATGTATTCTCACACGCTGCTGATAGCATTCTGTGTGGGCATGTTACCGCCTTATTAACCTGTGGTTAACTGCACCAGAGTATCAGCGCACATAAAACATTCTAAAGTGAGTGAAACCTCATTTTACAGCAACCAGAATAAAGTAGTCTACATAAAAATGACGTTAAAATGTTAAATGTTCTCTTGAGGTTTCACCTAGTGATACACTAAAGTTAAGGGAAAAAAACACTCCACTTGAAAAAGAAGTGAAAACATGTTCAAACCACACAAACACACATACACACTGACAAGCACCATTATCTTGCATCATTCCAATACACAATTTGAGGAACAGGCTGTGAGACAGTTTGATTGAATAGCAGCAGCTGATAATGCTCACCGCAGGGTCAGAGTCATTGGCCATCACTGTGGTTACGATGGTTCCCTTGACAGCATTAGGGGCAACCATGCCTCGGTACACTGACTGGCTGAATACCGGAGAAAAGTCATTCATGTCCTGGAGAGAGATTTAACACAAACACACACAGACAGTATGGCATTAGCATTTTTAAGCTGTTTTTTTCTTCCTTAAGTGCCTGAAACTTTGTAATTTTTTTTGGCAATAATAGCAGCAAATTGGTTTTGTAGGCTGTATGGCTTTTTGCTCTGATTCCTCAATTTCTTCAATCAGTTCTTGATCTCATCAGAGGGTTGGAAGTAACTGGCCTCAACAAGGGAGTACATTGCAGAAAATTATACATATAACACAGTAACAGCACCCAGTAAAATAAGCCTTGAGCCTACAACCTATTGCTTATGCTGAGCTATGAATTCTTTTAAAGCTTTTTTACGTTGGCTTATACTACAATTTATCTCTGAACAGAATAAATGCCAGAGTGAAAAGAGGTGGAAATGAAAACCTGTGGGGTTTTAATCATAGCAGGCATCAGCAGTACTAGAAAAACATCACCAAGGGTGAAAGTGAGGACACCTCAGAACAATGGTGGTTTTAATTTTCCATTGGCTGATTAAATAATGGATTTTAAAACTTTCTTTCCCAGTTTTCAGCCTTAGACACACATACATACATACATACATACAGTACATGCATGCATACATACATACATACATAAACTGAATGTTGTAAAAAGCACAGAAACTGGCAGCTTATTTCTCCATAACTTTAAAGCCTCTGATATCAGAACTTCACAACATAAACACAACCACAAATTGTACCAGATGTTTTGCATGTATGTACTAATGTCAGTGTACCAGATACAACAGGATCAGAAATAGTGAACCCCCCTCTAGCCTAGTAGTGTCAGAGAGTACAAAAACAAAACAAAACAAAAAAAAAACAGCGCAAAGTTCCAGCAGAGTAAAATAAAAGTCCTGAATTTGTTGTGTTTCCTTGACTATTCATAATTGCACATGCTACTCTAACTGTAGGCCTGAATATCTGTTCATGGTCAAACAAAATCAAACTAGCATATATAACTCGATGACTATCACATACTGGTTCGCATATATATGGACATGTACTGTATTGTCATTGGTCATAATATCATTCTTAAGTGTAGTGTGGTGACATACAACTGTATGCTATGTGTTAATGTGTGAAAGAAAAGGCATATCATCTATCTTTTATATACACTTCATATAAATGATGGATGTAGCCGAGACTGTGGGCAGGAACTTAACACTGTCGGAGACTAAATCAAGGTTGCCTGCCACAAATGTTTCTTTCCACTCAGTGCAATTACTAATGCATTTGCCCAAGATATTGTTAATTATTCATTGTGGTTTGAGTGCAAATATAGTGTAGAAATTAAAATGCCCTTTTTATGCATATCCTTGTGGAATTGAAGTGTTAAAGTTGGTATTGTGTTACAATAAGTCCAGTCACCAACCGACTAGCACATTAATGTAGGATATACATCTATTCTAGCTTTTCACTTTTGAATACACTTGAAAATCATGAAACAGAGAGACAATACAGGGTTAGTGTACCCACCCACAGCAGTCCAGCAAGGGCTTCTGCTGGTATACAGTATAGCAACATGACTTATTGTTTTGTGAAATCCTGTTTTGAAACCTCAATTTTAATATTATGGCCATTGCCATCTTGGTTTTATTAGAGCCAGAAGTGACCAATTTTGGACAAGAGGGTGGATTGCTATCTGCTAACGCTAGCTAGCTTGATTAGTAAGGTGCAGCAATAGACTGTATGGGTGCATTGCACAGACACAGATACCTTCTAATTAGTGCTAAATTACAAAAAAATAAAATACTAGAATTTTACTCACCAAATCTTGAGGACAGACTTCTTGGAAGGTCTGTTAGTACAATTAACCACACAGTAAATGATATTAATTATTGCATTAATGGTCCAAAAGGCACCAACAGAAATATGTGGTTCGAGAGGTCTAGTTCAGTTACTTGAAATAGTTGGTGTTGGTGCCTACCTATGATACAAAGTAGCTATGCCCAAATAATGCAAAGTTTAAAACTTCATATAAATAGGTGGGTTTAAAAAAAAAGTACAGTTGCTATAAAAGGGGAAAATAGCTATAGAGCCCTATAGAACTGGCCTAAATTCAGAAGTTCTTAGGTGGGAATCGATACAGATTGACTTACTGTTGGAATTGGTGTTAAATGGCCATTCAAAGAACTGCAGTTTTTGGTGTTTCTATGCTGCATTCATTTTTAAGTGCAAGAGGTTGCTGCTTGGACTCTACAGATGTACAGATGTTGCGTGGCAAGTTATCTGCTAAGTCTATAGATTTCTACAGAATATTATTTAAATTATTTACAAGAGAGACGGATTATTCTACCGCATACGTGCTCATGAAGCCGCAAATGTAAGCAAGAATAAAGACTGTGGCGTAGCAATTTGCTGTAACACTGGCACTGAGGAAAAGCTGAAGGTAAATGTGTCTGGATGAGAAAGTTGAGTAGATGGGAGTTGTCTCTTTAGCAAGAACTGGAGATTGTAACTGTCAGTATTATCTGTCAACTTAATATGAGACTTAAGAACTAGAACGTTTACAAATTCTTGGCAACATTGTCGACTGCTCTAGGACTGATGTTGCAGTCATGTTCATACCATACATAAAAAAAATTCCTTAATCTCATTTGCTGAGCACATCAGTACAGTAGCCTGTTGTTTTACCATTTCAAACACCCTTTTATTCACTTGAGTGTCCGTAGACTCTCTCTCATTAGCTCTTTTGAAAGTGCTGATATAATCACAGAATCATATTTGTTTCAAACATCCTCCTAAATATCAAACGTGTTTGGTGACGGCGGTACAGCCTCAACGAGTGTGTGAGCAGCCTGTGAGGTTTATGAGTCATT
>VUQH01018188.1:11874-27177 GCA_015106775.1 Etroplus canarensis | reverse complement strand
TCTTGCACACACAATATATCTACTTTCCTTCTCTCCATCATATCAGCCAGCTCTATCCCTTTACCAGCCATAGTCCCTACATTTAAAGTCCCTACTCTCACCTCCACCCTCCTACCTTTCCTTCTCTTTCTCTGCCTCCTACCACGCTTTCCCCCCTCCTCCTCCTTTGTTTTCAGCATAGTTCCACCGTCACCCTGTTGGCTAACAGCACCGGAGACAGTCAGTGTTAACCTGGGCTGCGACTGTTCCGGTATGGAAGTCGTATTATGAATCCGCATATTTGATTTGGCAAAGATTTTACGCCAGATGTCCTTCTTGACGCAACCCTCCCCATTTACCTGGGTTTGGGACCAGCACTAGGAGTACACTTGCTTGTGGGCCCTTGTGGTTGGGTTAGGCTTATACATCCTCATGAATAAGTAAATAATAAGCAAACAGTTTTAGTTAGTATAGTTTTATAATTTAGTAAATACAACAAAAACATGGTATTAAGTACTATATGTAAATAATTATAAATGCACCTCTGCAGAGCAGTGACATTTGGTAAAGATTTTAATTGTTTACATCTATTAGTAATTCATACATAATAGGCTGCGTCACCTTAGTTAAGATGAGCAACGATATACTTTGTTTATCCCAAAACTGGGAAATTATTTTGTTACAGCATGTTCAAAAATTAAGATAGACATGAAAAACGTGTATAAAAAGAAATCGGAAATGAGAATTCATTAAATATGTTTTGCTGCTCCGTGCAGTTTATGGAGTCTAGAATTCCTTAAAAATAGCTCTTGTGACAAAAAAGGGTGTTGATCCCTGACACTTGTGCATGTGGTGAGATTTCTGCATTTTGGAAGTCCTAAAAAAGTAAAACTAATGGAGCCTTTTGGAGCCCAGTGAACTGTGTTCTGTTTGGCACTTCCTTATGTAAAGAGTAAATTCAACTCTATGTCAGATTTGAACATCAGCAGGGGATGACCATGTATACTATATCATGTGTGTTCACCCATTCTCAATGATATTAAGTGATGTTTATATACTATTCATCTACATGACCTGAATAAGTATTTCTACACTTTGGAAATCTTGATATTTGCACAAAGGAAGTAAAATATATGTTTTTCTGTCATGTAAGTCAAGTGTCAACTCTAATACCAGATAATGTTGCTAACAAGTCACGATCCTAATAAGTCATTTATGCCACTAACATCTCTTTGCAGTCTAAATTTGGATTAAATGCCACTGATGAATGTATTTTCATATTATCTTGTGGTAGAGTCCTTAGCCTTGTGCTGCATTCCCACTGTCCTCTGAATTAAGCAAAAGCAGAAAGTTCATCCAATAACTGATTACAAAAACAGTCTGTCCTTTGCTCCTTTATCTCTCTGCCTTCTAAATGAAGCATTGCTGCAGTATCGTCGCCTCTGAGATCCAAGCTACTTTCATCCAATCCACAGTTTAGTGAAAATGTCGCCAAAGCAGCAGGCAGCGGGAGATTTCAGGCACAGGCAGTGTGTGAGGAGGGGGGGAAACAGCAGGATCGGTTTGAAGTGAATGAAATGATTTAATGTTTCAGAGTCGGCCTCGCCCCCAGGGAATGGAACGATATGGGCTCCTAATTGACACCAGGTCAACTGCCTCCCTCTCTCACACTCTCACACTGCTTTCTGTTTCACACTGTTTCTGTTTCAGCTGTTTTCTCTCAGTCTCTCTCTCTCTCTCTCTCTCTCTCTCTCTCTCTCTCTCTCCCTCTCTCTCTCTCTCACACACACACACACACACACACACACACATTACAATCTCTCTGTTAGCCAGACCAGTCCAGTGCTGGCTGGTGCTGGACAAACAAAGGCCTATGCTGTCTGACTATAATGATGGATGACCAACAGTCTTGCATTTTATAGGGATTTCACAGGAGTCAATCCGTTCCCAGGCTGAGCTACAAGTCAATAGTCTTCTATAATGCTTCCCAAAATCTCTAAAACCCTGTTTCTGAATTCTTAAAAGAAAAGAAAAAATGCTTCATGATTTTATTAGGTCTGAATAGTCGTTGACAAAGCAGCAGTTAATGACAGCTGAATGTGATTAGCAGAGAGTGGAATGTTTTATTAGTGTCACTATCAGCTGATTGACAGAGCCCCATTGGTCATTATTATTCACGTTTGGAGTGTGTGGACATATTGTGCACAGCAGTTGTCATGTGTGAGAGTGTGTTTTGTGCTTTTAGTGGAACTGAACTGCCATGATACCGTTTATGCAGTAAATCTCTGTCTTAACAAGTCATTTAGTCTTTTATTGAGTCCTGAAATCATGTTTTTAAGATAGGTTGCTAATGGATTGGCATTACTACACTCCAATTTTAATAATCTTACTTGAATCGTTTTCAGAAATCAAATCTTGATGCTAATGGACTGACCTTGCTTTTTGCCTTATTGCATATCTTGTTCTGATAAATATATATTACGTCTTTGAGAGCTAACAACTTTCACGATGGACCTTTTAAAGTGTGCCAGAGCAAAGAAACATTTAAAACCATTATGAAATGGATCAAAAACTGTCAGTCAAAAGCTAGGGTTGGCTTGTATTTCTCATTATGTGTTCTAGGTTTTAAGAATTCTTCAAAAGAGTATTTGCACTGAAGGAACTTTGATCAGCACATGACATTTGGGGACACTTAATTACACTATTAATTGATTGTGGCTCCACTCTGTAACGACTGTAGAAGCAGTTATTTGCTTTTTTCAGAGAAAAATGAAATAACCCTTACCTGACACAAAAATGGGTAATATTGTACTGAAGAGCAATGCAAATACATGTTCAGTCCATGCTATGCAGTCGTCTCTTATTAAGACCTGTTAAAACCAAAGTAAAACTACTGCCAGACAGAGAAGTAGCATAGACAATGCTGTAAAACCTTGCTACACTGAAGGACACATTTTTCTTTGCTCTCAACATTATTTGTGAATAGCAGCAGCAAAAGGTTTGGGAAAGATTTATTTATGCCAAATAAATGGTGAATATGAAATGATTAGGGTTAAAGCACTTGATTACGGTCAGAGAAAATTGTGGATTGTGGTTAATAAAAACAGGATAAATTGCACGTTTGCAGAAAGACGGAAGCTCTGTTCTTCTAAATGAAAGTCAAACATACCCTGAACTTCACTTCCCACATAGCTTCCTACACATGCACCATAACCAGTGCATAAAAGTAGATGTAGCCTCTGGGTCTAAATAATGACCAATCCAAAAGCATCCTAAAGGAGCTCTTTTTTCTAGTGGCCACAAAACCAGTTGTATATCAATCTATGGAAAAAATGACTATTCTTCTCACTTGATTTATGATCTCATCAAACACATTCCTGATGGGTATATGAGCACAATCAGAAACTTGTCCTACTTAATTCAATATAATGTCCATTGCAAATCATGGTCTTTGTCAGAGTAAAATAGTTTTTAAAGAAGGGTATGTATGAGTATAGCTACCTTATTATTGACAAATTGCTCTCATATGAATGTCAGGGATCAGAATCAGAATACATTATTAATCCCAGGGGGAAAATTGTATCCTGGGTTTATCAGTCAGAGACACCCCTCACTCATCACATGTGGTTTAAAAAAACAAGATGGCATCAGCCAAAATGCTCAAGTTGAGGCTTCAAATTGGAATTTCACAAACCTTTGGGTTGCATAACAGGCCCCATCTTTTAGAGATACACGTCTGACTTGCACTGAGATTTGGCTTAAAACATAAATCTTGACTCACAGATTCACTATACCACAAAGTTGGAAGCACAAAGTTGTCCAAAATGTCTTGGTAAACTGAAGCATTAAGATTTTCCTTCGTTGGAACTAAGGGGCCCAGGCCAGTGCCAGGAAAACAACCCAATAGCATTATCTCTCCTCCACTAATCTTTACAGTTGGTGGAGGAGAGTGCAGTGTGGTAGGTAACATTCTCCTGGCATTCACCAAACTCAGACTCGCCTATCGGATTGCCAGATGAAGAAGCAGGATTTGTTATTCTACAGAACACATTTCTACAGGGTTCAGTAGTGGGCTGCTTTACACCACCATGCCATGCTATGAAGCTCCTGACAAGAGTGTTTGTGCTGATTTTAATGCCAGAGAAGGTTTGGAACTCTGCATTTACTGAGTCAACAGAGCATTTACAATTTTTGCGCACTATGCGTGTCAGTACTTGGTGAACCCAGTCTGTAACTTTACATGGACTACCTCTTCATGGCTGAGATACTGTGGTTCCTAAATGCTTCCCCTTTGCAATAATACCACTTATAGCTGATCAGAGAATATCTAGGATGCACAGCTAGGTGCTTGATTTTATATACCTGTGCCAATGGGATTGAATTAAACATCTGAATGTAATGATTAAGAGGTGTGGCCCAATCCCTTTGTCCATATAGTGTAGATGTAATGGATGTGGAAAATTCTAAGGTAATGTAAGTGTTCTGGCATTTATATAATACTTTTCTGAAAGTATGTGGGTCTTTGGACTGTGGGAGGAAGCCAGAGTACCGGCTGGAAACCCCTGCAGGCATGGGGATAACATGGGGAGAATCCACAATAAAAGGCCCCAGCCATGGTTGGAGCCAGGATCCATCTAGTAGTTGTGAAATGACAGTGCTAATTCCACCACTGTGGTAGAGTCAGATGGTAAATACTGATAGAAATGCAGTTTTCTGTCTCTGGCTCTCATCATAATTCATAAAGCCACAGAGTTGTTCTGAAACCTCTGCCTTCATTTGGTGGTTCAGATTTATGCTTTTTGTAGTAGCCTACAAAAATAGTACATTATACATACAATAATGCATTTTTTGAACATGTAAAGGAACCATAATAAATTTTGGGTCAGGTAGGGTCCCATTATATTGCTGCAAGTATCAGTATGCCTAATATCCAATCTAAGTTGATCTAAGTAGCACATGTGTTGCTACTTTTCTAACAATGACAGCTAGTGGTCTCTCTGTTAGAATCTGTTTCGGCTGATACAATTTGACTGGCCCTGAGTGTCCTTGGGTCTATTAGGACTTTTACTCTAAATAAACTGGGAGCTTACTGATACAGCTGGCAGCTCCACCCACAGTTCGTTTATCAGTGGGTTTTTTTCACTGGTAGAAAACTTTGAAAGACTGCAGTGACTCACTGCTATATTCCAACATTTTTTAATTACCCCATGAATTTTTGAGCCAACACATAGGTGACCTTGTAAACATTTGTGAAAGTAAAAGAGAAAACATCATCCAACAAAATAAAATCTGCTGAAGTTAACAGACCCACAGATGGAAGCCGTGACATGAAGAGAAAGGAGTGCAGGTGTCAGAGGCGACGCCAACAGATGATCAGCTCCCTCCATGACATTTTCAACCCTCTGATTTATAACGTGCAAGCAAGAAAACACGTCTCACG
Source organism: Etroplus canarensis (assembly GCA_015106775.1). Classification (NCBI taxonomy): domain Eukaryota; kingdom Metazoa; phylum Chordata; class Actinopteri; order Cichliformes; family Cichlidae; genus Etroplus; species Etroplus canarensis. Next base: position 21,758 of record VUQH01018188.1, on the reverse strand, counting down.
CATCTGAACAGCTCCGCAATGACATCTAATCAGATGCCAGAGGAGAGGATTGGTGTCAGAGCTTAGAGAAAACACGCTGATTCCCCACCGGCTGTATTGTCACTAAACGCCGCTTCTCTCTATGGACTGTAAATGATTTAATTTGAGCGCCAGATGTGGCGTTTAGATGCTTCTAGCACTCGTTGAGAGAGAGACAGAGGGAGGAAAAGAGTGGGAGAGAGAGGGAGGGAAAGAGAATGAGGAAATGACAGGAAGGAGAGAAACAGCTTGGCAAACCGACAGCCAACAGCAGCCCAGCCACTTGACAGAGCTCTCAAACACCATGATTGTGTGTGTGTGTGCTTGTGAGTGTGTTTTTTTCTCCACTTGTGTATCATGACAGCTGAATGAAAATCAATCTGCTTCTGCATCTGCCATCTTGAGTGTCGGGGAGCGCAGATGGGCCTTCCCTGTCACACTGAGCTTGCTGGCAGCCGACCAACTCAGGTTTTCCACCTCTTCTTTCCTCTCTTTTCTAATCGCAACCTCTTATTCTCTTCTCCCCTTCTATTTTCTCCTCTCCTCTCCTCTCCTCTCCTCTCCTCTCCTCTCCTCTCTTCTCCTCACTTCTCTTCTCCTCTCCTCTCTTCTCCTCTCTAATCAGATGCCAGCCTCTGAAGTGGAGTTTTTTCCTGCGTTGACATCTCCAAGTCACTCTGACAGCAGCTGTTTGGGGCCTTTTCGAAGCTGCAATCTGGGCTCTAATCACCCTCATTGACGGCTCCGAGGGCCCCTGTTGCAGCTCTGAATGGCAAATTAAAGCATTTTTAGATAACGTTGGTAATTGGCTAAATCGTTTATAAGCCCGGAGATCACACTTTTAATCTTCAGCCTAACATGACGGATCATGAAACCGAGACAGATCTCGTCCGCGTGTCCTTGGCCCTCCATCCCGTTTTGGTTTCTTTCCTGATGTGCTACAGTATGTTTGATGCTTAATGATTTGCCCATCAGATTAACAAACACTAATCGTTCTCTCTGCTGCAGTTTGTCTCACTGTCAGGCTCCCCACGTTATTCTCGCTCTCCTCTCATCTCCCAAGCCCATCTCATCTCTGGCATTAACTCCATTAGCCTGGTAATTGGCTCTTAAAGCAGCAGCCACAGACTCCGAAGGCCACTTAATGTCCATCTCCTTCTCTCCCTTCTCCTCTCTGCTCCCCAGTTGATCATCTACCTTCCTCAGTAAATAGCATTAACTAGTCCTGCATAGAAATCTGAGGCCATATTAGTGTTATCCTCCCCTCTCAGCCTATTGCCAGGCTTATGAGTCCCGATTGCTGGAGGTGATATGGCTAAGTGGATATTTTTCTTTCTCACATCACTCCCAAATGGGGCCCCAAATAAACCCCAACTGTCAAAGATGAATATGTAAATTCTGCATATGGAGATCTCCCTCTATTTTCTAACAGAGCCCAAGAAACTAAATCTGTATTTAAAAGATGCGGATGTGGAAATTCAGCTCATCATCACAGCCTGCCCCCTCTTCAACGTATTCCTCACTTTCATTTCCACATAGAAGATAAAATGTGTGGACTGTTGAGGCATCACTAAATAGTTTTCATTTGCATCTTTTTTTATTTTATCTTCATTGATTTTGTGTTTTCAAAATCAGGTTAAATGCACCTGTACTTACTTATTTAATAGCAAGGTGAGAGGTCATCATTTCTTGGCTATTGTATCATTTAGTGGAATTTTAAAAGAGCCCTTACTTTTCTTTCTATGTGTATTGTGCAAAATAAAAATACTACTTAAGAATTTAAGGTCTTGATAGATATTTATTGAGCATAAGTCTAACTGTCCTATTAACTGTTTACAGTCAGACAAAACTTTATCAGTCAGCAAAACACATGCAGCAGCATATATGGTGTTTTATTTGTGTCTGGAAGAATGGTATGTAACCTGGGCCACAGAAGGAGGAATCTGAAGTTTGTATTTTAGGTTGCTGGACGTTTTTCAAAATCAAATGTAAAGACTTTTAAATAGCTTTTTTCAAAAAATAAATAGAGTAAGAATAATACTATAGCCAGCAATATATCCTGTTTTACCTTTGCCAGAAGTTAATATCTTTACATGTTCTGAATTAGAAAATATCACCTTTGGAAATTGAACTTATTTCAGAAATGGTGCTGATTGTCATGCTTAGAACCAACATCCCATTAGCCCTTAGATTAGCAGTGAAAAACCTAATGAAACAAGCTCTGTATCTTATGTTCTGTACTTCCATCATTACACTCACTTCTCTGAGTGCAGAAGTGTGTTCACACAATCAAGTTTGTCTACATGGAGTTCTCTAAAAGTACCTGAAGGGTGTACTCATAATGGTCCAATAGCTGAGTGCTGTACACGTTAAACACATCTTGCCATCAGTGGTTGCCATCTTCATCACACAGCAGAAAGGGAAGGACCACCAAACAATTCATGTACTATAGACATACTTAATATACCATATAGAAGTTTACTAATGAAAGTATCAAAATTGCATAGTAGTGTTTCTTTTCATATTTCATACAAAAATTATCTGCTTTAATTTGTATGTATTTGGTACATCTTGAAAGTTGCCCTAAAAAAGCCGTTCCCTGTACTTTTCATCTTGAGGTCATAGCTCCCTAACCTTACTTTACCCTGTCTTGCTTGCTGCTTCTTCAATTCCATTTGCAGTTTGTGACAGTATACATAATACAATATAAGAACAAAATTATTAGGCCACACTGTTTAATCAATGAATTCAGGTGTTTCATTCAGTCTCATTGCCACAGATGTATAAAATCAATCACCTTGTCACTTTGTAAAATGTCTGTAAGTGGTATTATTGAAAAACAGAAGTGTTTAGGAACCACAGAGACTTGGGCATAGAGTGGCAGACCACATAAAAAATAAAGAGCAGGGTCACTGAGTGCTGGGGAGCATAGTGTGTAAAAGATGCCAATGCTCTGATGACTCAAAAATAGTTCCAAAGCTCTTCTGGCATTAACATCAGCACAAAAACTGTGTCCCGGCAGCTTCACAGCATGGGTTTCCATTCTGAACTGCTGCGTGCAAGCCTGACATCACTAACTGTGACATGGCGTGATGCTTGCACAGATGCACGCTTCCATTGACTTTTGCAGCAGTTGAAATATAATCTGCAGAGTGACAAATCACACTTCTTCATTTGGCAGTCTGGGTTTGGTGAATGCCACTTAGTTGCCTAACTATATTTTGCCAACTGTATAGTTTGGTGGAGGAGGAATAATGCTATGTATTTTTTTTTTATCTGAGGTTGGCCTGGGCTCTTTAGTCCCAGTGAAGGGAAATCTTCATGTTTCAGTTTACCAAGCTCTTTTTGACTATTCTATGCTTCCAACTTTGTGAGAAAAGTTTGAGGAAGCCCTGTTTCTGTTCCAGCATCACTGCACCCCAGTGCACAAAGCAAGGTCCATGAAGGCTTGGTTGCATGAGTTTGGTTAGACTACAGAGCCCTGTTTGCAAGCTTCATCAAACACCTTTGATAAGAACTAGAATAGAAATTGCAAATCAGGCCTTCTTGCCCAACATCACTGTCATGATCTGATAAATGCTCTTCTGGATTAAAAGCATTACCACAGATACCCTCCAAAATCTTATAGAAAACCTTCCTAGAAGAGTTGAAACTATTACAGTTGCAAAGGGGGCACCAGCTCCATATTAATGCCCAGGGGTTTAGAATGGAATGTTATAAATGCAACTGTGGGTGTAATATTTAGGTGACCCAATACTTTTGTTGATATAGAAAACTTTACATGAGCTATTAAAATTGGAATGCTAACTTGTAAAAGCAACTTTTTTTCAATAATGACAAACCTTTGGAAGTATTAAGGATGTTTGGAAACTCTTTTGCTTGTTTAGAGAAATCCTGTACCATTTTACCTTTTTAAGTCAATAAAATTGTTCTGTGAAACCATCGAGTACAGAAAGCTACAATGTCATAGACGCAGGTACAGACTACTTTCATGGGATCACAAGTTAAAACCTTGAGGTGAGAGGTTCTCAAAGTTTTGATAACTGAGTGTCAGTCTAGGCAGCCAACACACACTTTAGACCCACACAGGAAAATGTGTCATATAAAAACTTTTGGTAACTGTTTATAATGTGACTGTTCAGAGGGAGGTGCTTTGTGTTGATAATTGCCATTTTCGTGCTGGTTTAAAGATTTTTTCAACCATTTGCAAGCAGGCTGTTGCATTTTTCTTGAGTTAAGTTAGGAATGTTTAATGTGCTGTGATGTATAAATCAGTTGACATTAAAGAGAAATTCCTGCTTAGTGTCTGTATGTATTTCTATATGCATGCTATATGTCATACCATAACATAAAATGAAGATAAATGAAACATGCATGCCTTGGTTCTTGAACATTGTAAAATAATAAAATAATAGCAACAGATACAAAAGGTTATTTTTGAAACAGTGTGACCAGCTGAACTTTTCACCCACTTACTGACTTTTTCAGCAAGGTTTTCAGTTCTTAAGACATATTACATTTCGTTATATTTTTGCACAATATTTCTTTCAATTTTTTGGCTTTCTTGTTTGTTACTTAGTGGTGATTTCTGTTTCTTTTTTCATTTTCTAGAGGTTGCTACAAGGCGGGTTTTCCTAAAGGGAAGCAATGTATGCATAGAAGTAATCTAAAGTATCTTTTTTATCACTGTTGCCCTTATCATGAAGGATCCTTTTCATATAAGGATCCAGATTTCATGCTGCATACATTTTGTGTCAAATTTTGTTTATGACGGCAAGTGCTCATTAGCTGTGTGGCTTTGCTCGTGATTTATTTATGTTGTATTTGTAGAGCTATTTCTCTTAGGACCATCACCCTGCAGCTTCTCAGGGCTGCTATGTGATTATTGTTCAGATTAATGACTTTAAGTCATTCTCAGAGAGCAACATCAGGCCAAACAACAAACAATCCCATCACTCGCCGCATGTTAGACGCCAAGCCTGCCCAATAGAAGCATTTCTCTTGTTCTTTACACTCTCTGATGATTCCCTTAAGCCTTCAGATCTGTTCGTGTCCCTTTGCTTTTTCAAAGCTCTTCTGTTTGTTGTGTGAAACCTCGGCGGCTCATCTGAGGGATTTTAAAAACGGAGTAATTAGCGATAGAGAAGCCACTGGTGTGAAATGATAGCTGCCATCGCCCTCCAACCTCCCCCACCCCAAGAGAGAGACAAATCAATCAATAAACTACTGATTTATTTCACGTCCTTATCTAATTTAATTGCTTGGTCTTTTGTATCTGCGGAGTCGTGGGGGAGGTGGCAGCGGTGGTGTTGAGGTGGAGATAAATATAACTGGGGTGGAGGGATGTTGATGGAGGGGAAGACACGAGCAGTGAGAGGGTTTTTTTGGGGCTGTTTTTTTGTGTTCTTGTTGTTTCTTTCGCCCATGCGTGGCGGTACTTCGTAGGGAGGCGTTTCGAGACGCAGTGCCGATCGACAGCCTCTGCAGTCTATTCACTGCTGCAACACTGCCTCCATTGGTTCATAACTCGTGAAGAAGCAAACACACACGTGGGAGGGGAGAAAGAGAGGGAAGAGCAATCCTTCCAATACAAATTATGAGACAGAAAAAATTTAATTAGCAATATAAATGCCGGGCGGACTACATTATGTGCAATTGTCTTGCTATCTTTCCAGAAATTAGTCTTTTAAAATGAATTTGCTGTATTAATCATCTCCTGAAATATTTTTGATCACTGAATTAATAGTTTTGCGTTGGGAGGCTGTGTTTTTTTTAGGTATTCATTGACATAGGTGATTGCCTCTTAATTATGACAGCGTCCTCCTCCTATCCGCGCCTATTAATTCCTGTGTTGTGGCGTCGCCGCAGCCCGCTGCCTGGCCCTGTAGCTACTAATTACTTCTCTAATTGAATTTGCTCTCTGTTGCCAGGCTGTTTTTTAAGTGGCTGTTTGTTGCCGGGCCTCATTGTGTCTTTGTGTGACAGCTAGCTGCTCGCTTGCCATGCTGATGGGAGCAGGACGCACTCTCTCCCCCTCTCTCTTCCTTCTCCGTGTCTCTCCCACTCTCTGTATTCATGTCTCTCCTTCTGTATCATTACCTATACCTCCCAGACCTATGTAGTGTTTTCAGTTTAAATGAAGGAGGGAAATTAATTAATGAGAGCCGCTGAAACAATTACATGCTCCTCCCCACCTGCCACTGTCTGCCGCCCTGCAGTCATTGGTTCAAGCCTCGGTAGGATTGTTGTGACTAACAGCCTCCCGCTTTTTAACCTCCTGTTCAAGCTGGCATGTGTTGGGCAAGATGATAAGTAGCATAAGTTATGTAGCTTTTCCCCCCCATCAATACACAGCTTTAATTTAGCAGTGTATACATGCAAATTTAATATGGCGTTGAAATTTGAGTGAACATTTGTTGGCTAAACAATTCATAAATGTAGCCTAAACATATATATGTTTTAAACTATTTAAGATTGAATAAGTCACTAGTTTCAAATGGAAACACAAATAGAAACTAAAACTTGTTTTGAATAAATAGTGTTATGCCCATTTTTTTGAGGAAAAAATATCCAAAGCCTGACTGTGCTATAATATTCTGAAGTGTTGGCGGTGAACTACATAGTTTATTTTTTTTCAGTTTGTGTCTTTAGAGTCATGAAGTAAAAAGGGCACTCAGAGGATACAGTCATGCATTAACCTGAGCACAAGTGCCCTATTTTCTTTCTTCTTTCTTTGCTCATTCTCCACCTCTCCATCAAGTTTAATGAATTTTGCTCAGTTTTAACACAATCCTGCTGACAGGACATACAAACGGACAGAGAGAAAAATGTTCTGAAAACTGTATTGTATTTTCAGTATTTTCAGTTTCCATCAGCCCTGTCACTTCCTGTATAATGAGTAACGTTTTTAAAGTGGGCAAATCAGGGCGATAACGTTAGTGGAGAGAACTGGCAGACTATAGTAATAAATGAAATGAAAATTGGAAATACAGTTAGGTCTATAAGTTTTGGGACAATGATACAATTCAAGGAAATGAACAAAAGAATTATGTTAACTGCTTAGGAATTACAGCCATTTTTACACAGTCACCATTTTCAGAGCCTCAAAAGTAATGGGACAACTAACATAATGTCAGATATGAGGAGTAATTTTAATACTTGGATGAAAATCCTCTGCAGTTAATGAATTTCTGAAGTCTGGAACCCATGGACATCAAATGCTGTTTTCTCCCTCGAGATTGCTCTGCCAAGCCTTTCTTGCAGTTGCTTTCTGTTGCTATTTGTTTGTGGGCCTCTCTGCCTTCAGTTTTGTCTTCAGTAACTGAAAAACATGCTTTATTGAGTTGAGACCACGTGATTGACTTGACCATTGAAGAATATGCCATCCCCTTGCCTTACAAAGCTCTTAGGTTGCTTTAACAGGATGGTTTGGGTCATTTTCCATTTGCACTGTGAAGCACTGTCCCATCATTTTTCCAGCATTTGGCTGAATCTGAGCCCTGCACTCTTTAAAATTCCTGCTAATTCTGTCAACAGTCACATCATCAATAAATACTACTGACCCGGGCCATTAGTCATACATGCCCATGCCGTATCATTACCTCCACCATGACAGATTATGTGGTATGCTTCAAATCATGAGCTGCTTCTTTCCTTCTCCATACTTCTCCCTTCCCAGCATTCTGGAAAAAACTTCATCTTGGTTTCATCTGTCCAAAGAATTTCATTCCAGAACTTGTCTGGTTCTTTTAGATGTTTCCTGGCAAACTCTAATCTGTTCTTGTTCTTGAGTGTAACCAGTGGTTTGCACCTTGTTGTGAACCCTCTGCATTTACATTTATGAGGGCATCCTTTGATTGTAGACTTCTACAATGATACGCCTATCTCTTTGAGAGTGTGCTGGACTTGGCTAGATGTTATGAAGGAGTTTTACTTAAAGAAGGAAAGAATACTCTTTAGTTGTCTTCTGTAGTTTTCCGGGCCTTTTGGTGTTGCTGCGCTGGTCAGTGCATTAATTCTATTTAAGAATGTTCCAGATTGTTGTTTTGGCCACTTTTAAAGGTGTTGCAAACTCTCTGATAGATTCATTTTGGTCTTTCAGCCTAATAATGGGTTCTTTCACTTGCATCAACATCTCTTTGGACCTCATATTAAGAGTTTCAGTAACCAACTACCAAATGCAAGTTCAATACTTGGAATCAACCCCAGACCTTTAACTGCTTTTTTTTTTATGGAATAATGAAAGAACCAGCCTCAATTGGCCATGAAAATACTTGTCAGTCTGTCCCATTACTTTTGAGCCTCTGAAAATGAATCATAGGTGCAGGGGAACTAGCATCTATCTCAGCTGTTGAAAGACAAGATGCATGGTACACCCTGGGCAGGTTTTCAGACTATCACAGGGCTGACACATAAAGACAGACAACCATTTGCACACACAATCAGTTTCGAATTAGCAGCTAAACTTCCCTGCTTGTCTTTGAGCTGTGTGAGGAAGCCGGAGTACCTGGAGAGACCCATGCAGGCACAAGAAGAGCGTGCAAACTCCACACAAAATGGCCTTATTTGCCAGGGAACTCAAACCCAGGGCCTTCTTGTTGTGAGACAAGAGTGCAAACCACTGAACCACTCAGCCACCTTTTTTGAAAATTAGTTCTGATTACAGCTTTTAAACTTTAAATATTTCATTGTTTCCCTGCAGCCCAGCCCTGATATCTGTGTAGCTAAACTCAAATATCTTTTAAAGCACAGAGAAAAAACAGCACTAAAAGAAAGGACATAAATATAAGTCCAATATTAGTTTATTATTTTCAGTAAAAATTAGGCACAATTTCCCCTTTCAATATTCTGGAAAAGTTCTAGTTATTAGGTAAAAGGTTGCTGCAAAGCCTGATGTATCTTAAATAAAGTAAGGAAGTATGTGGAAACATGTTTCAGTTATTTCTCAGTTTTTGTTACTGAAATTAAATTGGTGGTAGAAATACAAACTCTTTGACAGCCAAGCTTATAAAGACTAATTAATAACCTCACATCACATCACTGACAACCTTGCATCAATAAAAATGCTCAAAATAGCCCCAAATGTTTGACTGCAGAAGGATGTAATACAACATTGCTGCCTATTTTATCGATCTATTGCAGTCATTCCCTGCTTCTTAGCTACATTCCAACTCTTAGCATCCTTTCCTGCATCCTTCAGTCTGTTATCTTCCTCTCTCTTCCTGTGTCCTCACCCAACCTCACCCCTCCTGTGGTCTTTGTGCAAACTTTCTCCTCCTCCTGCCTTCTCTTGATATTGATCCGCTCTCTCCCTCTTCATCCATCCATCTTGTTCTCACCCCTTCTCTCTCTTCCTCTATTGATCCCTCCTTCTCTCCCTCTCCATCTCTCTCTCTCGCTCTCTCTCTGCTTGCTGCTATCTGGCTCGGCCTTTGTCTTCTTATCGAGGTTTCAGGGTTTATTCTGACTGCTGTTATTGACAGGCCCCTCGCTCCACGGCCAACTAATGCATCCCTAATCCCACCTTTGTTACTCTGGAATGTTGTCTCTCGCACATACACATCCATACATACGGTATAAACCGCATGAGTGTGTGTAAAGTAAAAAGAGGCCACGAGGATGTTGATCCCAGCTTTCTATTTGTTGGGGAAAGCCATCTATCAATCAAAAAGGCCCTGCTGTCTGTGTGTTTTTGTACCTATGTGTGTGTGCGTGCATGTAGGAGTGTGCACGTGGGCCTTGAGTGACAGGCCGAATCGTGGCTGAGGACGTTTGATAAGCTTGTATTGTCGGTCGTCCCCCCCCCCCCCCCCCCCCGCCCTCCTCCCCCCCCCCCCCCCCCCCCCCCCCCCCACAACAAACAAACA